>WKLE02004560.1:0-56867 GCA_014885115.2 Asterionellopsis glacialis | reverse complement strand
CGCTAGTAAAGTGAAAACGAGCCGGCCGGTCTATTGTCCACCCAGGGGGTATAGATGATTGTGAATGGACTCCCAGGTACATTGCATAAACTATTACCAGGTACTACACTACCTGGTAACACTTCCCTAACGCTCGCTGTCGTACAGTAATTGCTATACGTCATTGATCTTTTACCGACAGACCATAATGGAAAGTATGTATGTAGAATATATATGTGTATGTACTATTGTTTATTTTACATAGTCAGATGCAGTGTCTCGATTGTCCATCAATTATTAGGCCGCTGCTTGTGGCGTGCGTGATTACATTCAACGCCCTGCTCCATGTAAAACTCTACGAGACTCATGTACGGTAGTGACATATGCTTTTCTCTGCAAAATCTTCGAAACCTCACTATCCTCCAGACAGTGAGTTGTTTTTCGTGTACGAGTAGACCAGGTGTATGTGGATCTTCGTCATCCTGAAGTGCGGTAGCGGCTGGTCTTCGGTGGCCCTCTTTTTGTACTTTTTTTACTCTCTGTCGTGAAATTGCGGCAGCCAGCAACGCTAAAGAGTAGTTGATACTCACGATCAAAAAAAAGAGAGGGGGTAAGAAGAGAAGACAGTTTGTTTGTTATTGCAACAACAGAACAAGCCGGTGTGCCATCAACGAAGCATACTGACTTGACTTGACTTGACTTACTTACTTACAATAGACATAGAAGACAGCCAACAATAGACTAGAACGAGAAACAAGCAAGCAAACAAGAAAATCACAAGACCTTTCAACTACGTAACAAATAACACTAGACTACGCTACACAACATTCCACACGATGGACGACCACAGGTAAATAAAATCACAATCACAAACAACTATATTTCAATATATATACATATCAAATTTTTTGTACACAGCGAAGCGGTGCCATGTCGTACTACGCAATCATCTATCTGTATGACAATCTGGTCTGAAATGAATACATTCTCCAAGCTCTATGGAGTGAAAATGTCCCATTTGAGTTCTCCACATACCACATGTTTTTATACAATTCGCTTTTGTGCTGCCGCTGATGCATTCGATGAATAAAAGTGGAAGAGAAATCAGACATGTTGGGACTTGACAAACAATACCGAATAGATCATTCATCATGTGTGTTGCTCTCTCTCTCTCTCTCTCTATCCATATCTATGTATTACATTATGTTTTTGCTCATTCAATTCACATACACCAACTATTTTCAAAAATCAATTTACAATTTACGCCTTTTTTAAAATATGAAAACCTCAAACTCAACAAAAATACCCTTCTCCATTTTCTTATATATTATATCCAAATAACACAAAACTCAACACAACTCAACTAACTTTACCTTCTTCTATTGTAGGAATAATCCAGATGAAGGCTTGTCCAACAACCATCCGCACCATGATGACGAACAAGCGACATTTTCATATCACAACAATGACACCAACGCTACTACTACTACTACTAATACTATTAGTAGAGACAACAAGCCTGATCATGGTGAAAACTTTGTTCCAGGTGCCGAAGCTGCACCTGAGAATTTAGCACCTCAACCATTAGATCATTTTAAACGTGGATACAAGGAACGTACTGAATTACGTGATCGTGAAATGAGTGAACTTAACAATGACTTTTGTGATCCTGATAATGCCAATAATAATACGAATCAAGGAAGTAGTGGTGGTGGTGGTGGTGGAGGTGGTGGAGGAAATCATCCCCCACCCTCTCATCATCACAACAACTATCAACGTCAACAAAGCAGCAGTAGTCATACTGGTGGAGGTGGTGCATCCTCTAACCATTATCAACATCAATCACAACAACAACAACAACAACAACAACGTGGTGGTCACCACCACCACCACCACCATAATAACAACAATTACAGTGATAGGAATAATCGTGATAATAATAATAATCGCGATTATCGTGATGATAGAAGAGGACATGGTGGTGGAGGATACAATAGAAATGGTCATGGTGGTGGGTATGGAGGTGGATATGGTGGCGGTGGCTTTGATGTGAATGCCATTGTGGATCGTATTTGTCTTCCTGGTGCTAACTTACGAAAAGAATTGAATACTGTTCAAAGTTCCTACGGTACCAACAAGTATGATGTAGGGAAAGCCATGACGGCCATCCTTTCCAACTTGGCAAGACGTAAAAAAATTGGTATTGCATTGGGTGTTTGGTCATGGATGGATACAGCCGAACCACCCATACCTAAAAACGTGTTTCATTATAATTCACTTATTAGTGTATGCGAAAAAATGAAAGATTACAAAAAGGCATTAGGTTTACTTCAAGAAATGCAAGACAAGAATGTCCCCAAGAATGAAGTTACCTTTTCCTCTGCTATATCGGCATGTGAAAAGTGTGGACAATGGAAATCGGCCTTGCATTTGTTAGATCAAATGAAACAAGAAGGTGTCAAACAAACCGCCATTGCCTACAATGCTGCCATTTCGGCATGCGAAAAAGGATTAGTCCCCCAAAAGGCAATGGACGTGTTTGATCAAATGAAACGTGAGGGTGTTACGCCTACGGTCATTACCTTTTCAGCTTTAATTTCTGCATGTGAAAAAGGACAACAATGGAAATTAGCACTCTCTGTATTAGATGAAATGAGAGCTGAAGGTCACGGTACAAATGTAATTGCCTATTCAGCTGCCATCTCTGCCTTGTCCAAGGGACAGCAATGGGAAAAGGCACTACAATTATTCCGTGAAATTGAAGCCACAGGTGGTTCACCAAGGTATGGTTTACAACAAAAAGGACAGAATACTTTTTCGATCGTTGCGATCGATCTTTCTAACAAGGTGCACAACATTCTCAACATTCTTGCTTTGCCTACTTTTTTTCCCCAATGAAATTTCTGTAGTGTCGTCACCTACAATGCAACCATGACAGCTCTTGAGAAGGGACTTCAATGGGAACGTGCTCTTGATCTTTTCGATGAAATGAAAGCAAAGAAGTTACCTGTGACTGTTGTCAGTTACGGCAGTGCCATTGCAGCATGCGAAAAGGGTTTCCAATGGCAACAGTGTTTGGAGTACTTGGATGAAATGGGTGAAATGGATATCCGTAAGAATGTTATTATCTTTGGTGCTGCCATGTCATGCATGGAAAAATGCCACCGCGCCGACATTGCCTTTAAACTTATGGATCGAATGAAGATTGAAGCTGTGGCACCCAATGTCCATATCTTCAATTCTGCCATTTCAGCCTGTGCTCGATGCAAGCTTTGGGAGAAAGGATACGATTTGTTCAATGAAATGGAACAAATTGGTGTTGTCCGTGACGTTGTGTCCTACAATGCTGTCCTTGATGCTGTTTGTTCTCAAAAGGAGTTGGCATACAAGATCTTTGAAGATGGGATCCGACGTGGATTTTATGCCAGGGTGTCACGTCTCGGTACACAATGGCTAGAACTTGACTTACACTTCCTTTCCTTGGGAGGAGGTGAGGTAGGATTGCGTTGGTGGTTTGAGGAATGTCTTGTACCATACCTTCAAAGCAATTCAAGACTTGCCGCTGTCAAATCTATTGATATTGTGACTGGGTATGGTAAGACTCGTGCACGTGGTGCTCGTATGGGTGATGATGGGATGCGTAAACGCATCAAAAATATGTTACGTTTCATGAATATCCACGAGGTAGAACAACCCAATAAAGGACGGATCCATATTGATAAGGAAGCCTTAATCGAGGAAGTGAATCGTAATGGTGGAAAGATCATCTTTGATGAAGAGGGTTGGGATCGTTTTAAAATTGAAAATACGACCGCCAATGCAGCACCTGACGTCCCCCAAAAAGTAAGGCCCAAGTGTGTTTACAAACCTATCCAACCCAGCTTCCCACCACGAGACAAGCGGCAGCGAGGTAACTATGATGATAACAGGAGAAGTTCATACCCTCGTTCTTCCTACCATGGTGGTGATAGTAGGCCTCCCAGAGACAATTCAGGAGGCAATGGTAGGTACGGAGGTAATGATAGATATGGGGGAGGAGGAGGTAATGATAGGTATGCATCTTCCAGAGACAACTCAGGAGGTAATGATAGGTACGGAACATCATCCAGAGACTATTCGGGAGGTAATCGAGATAATTTTGGTGGAGGTAATGAGAGGTATGGGCAATCCAGGGACAATTCTGGAGGCAACGATCGGTATGGTCAACGCAGAGAAACCTCGGGAGGAGGAAATGAGAGGTACGGAGCTTCGAATGGAAGGGAAAACTCCGCAGGGTATGGACAGGCGAGGGATAATTTGGCTGGTGGGAACGATAGGTACGGACCATCCTCCAGAGATATCTCCTCTGGTGGAGGAAATGATAGGTATACTACTGGTGGTGGTCCCGATGGAGCAGACCGTGATCGTAGCTATCCGGTGAAAGAAGAAGATATCACGTCTTCGTCCAAGCCAGGACATAGTGAACAGAACGACTACAACAACAACAATAATAATCGTCGTAATTATCCGGTGAAAGAAGAAGATGACACACCGACCTCGAGACCAGGAGGATACAACAATGACTACAATAACAACCACCGTAATTACAATGATAGGTCTCGCGGAGGAGGACGCGATTGGAATGGTCCATCGTCATTATCCCAAGATGATGATACCCAGGGAGGCTATAACAATAACAGAAATAATCGACGAGGAAGTTATCACAGCCAGGAAGACAACCATGGTAACAATAGGAGAGGAGGAGACGATGATTACGATAACAGTGGTGGACGTGGACGTTATAATGATGGTCCTCATCATAGTACTTACGGAGGTAATCAAAGGAGTCATCATAACAGTCATCATAACCATAATAGTGGTCAGAGGAGTCGATCTCCCGATAATGGTGGTGGTAGAAGTCATGATGGCACACAACACTACAATCGAGACAACAGCAATAATTACCGTCGTGGCGGCGGTGGAGGACGCCAATATAGTGGCGGTGGTGGTGGTGGTGATCATCGAGGTCGAGATCATCATGATAGCAAGAGTCCTCATCATCACCACCAGAGTAGTAGTGGTGGAGGTGACAACCGAGGTTTTAGACGTGATTCAGATTATCAGCAAGGAGCAGGACAGGATGGCACCGGTGATGGTGGTGGAGGTAGACATGAACATAGCGGCAGGCATCATCACGGATCAAACTCGCATTATCAGCAAGATCATGGTGGTCATTACAGTCATAACAACGACAACTCCAGGCGTAAGAGGCCATATGATGATTATGCAAGATCTTCCTCTTCTCAACAACAGCAGTCACAACAACAGCAACAACGAGGATACAATCTTGATTAGCCATCTGAAATAGTGATACCAAAATGCTGCTTTCAAAAATTGCACAACCACTTATTTAACAGCGCTTTTGGTATATACGAAGATGACAGTACGTCAGCAAGAAGTGCAAGAATTGAATCATGATTGTTCATGTCTTAGGTAGATTATACACTTTCTATATTCTATTTACAAATGATTTGTTTCTTTAGGATTTAATCCAATCATAGATAAACAGCACTACTACTAAAACAAATTCTACTACAAAACGTTTTGTATCCTTCTGTTTTAAAATACCACAAATATCTTGTTGTTTCAGCTGGAGCCACACTACTTTTTTAATTTTCAGCTTCGTTTTTCGGTAGAACTCTTTGTCCGTTTGCACCTTCCTTTTTAGTCCCAAATGTAAACCTATACTTTTTAAACTGGTTTCTAAGAGTAAGAACCCTGCTCAATCAGGTGTAGATTTACGATAAGAGTATATCCTTGAGTTCTGGGTGCTTGGTTGGATAGACATGGTGACAAGAAAAAAATCAAACAAAGATTGCTATGATACGAGATTGTCTCGAGAAAATACTGTAACAAACCAACAAGGCCTCGGCATCCCACCCTCCTGAGGAGGTCAGAGAAGCGGAACGACCCGAACGCGAATGTTGGGGAGTTCCAATTACCAATGGATGGGCGGACAGGCGATGAACGGGCGCGCCTCGGCTGCCTCTACTGGTACTACAGTAGTACCGGAACTCTTGCGCGCGCTTTTCGACTTTCTCCCTCCCACACCAACTGGCCGGCTGTCGGCTGCTCTGCCTGCATCCCCTGCGCACGTACACACGAGCAACCACACGCAACACGCTACAGTATTTTTTTCTTCTGTTGCAAATAAACAACACACGAGCAACAGATCTCTCGCTCACCCAGCCAAAACATCAGTGTTGTGTGATTGTAGTGTGTCTTCCGGAACCAGCAACACGGAAGAAACACGAAGGACAGTGAATTGTGTTGTCAATTGCAAGTCTTTTTTTAATCAACAAAGATATCGAAAAGATAGCTTTCAACATTTGATTTCTGGCTTATTTCCGTTCAAATATTCACAACACAAGTACAAGGAATCATTGCACGAGGATTTCATTTAACTTTGAGCAGAAAGCAATCAAGAAGGATTGGTCGATTGCAATAGGGAGGAGTCCCGAAAAACAAATCCAGAGTCACGCTACATTGAAGAGTCATATAATTCCTTCATATTTCTCTGTAATTGTACAATATTCTACAAGTAATTCATACGCATGTTTTTGTAAAGAGAAACTGAAAAAATAAAACAAAAAAAATGAATCGTCATGGTGGAGAAAAACAACAACAGCAACAGCAACAACATGCTTCTCAAAGAATGCCACCACCAGGATTCAACAATCACAACAATAACAAGAACAACCGGAGGGGACCACAACCACTGCAACAACAACAGAATGGAAGAGGCAATATGAAGAATATGCGTCGAGGAGGAGGAGGGAATAATTTTGGAGGTGGACCTCAACCTTGGAATCAAGGACCACCATCACAACGATTTCCACCACCGGGAAGGGGAGGGCGTGATGGGCATGGTCCTCCTATGAATATGCCACCAGGACCAGGTGGTAGAGGAGGAGGTCGATTTCCTCTTCCACCCGGTCCTGGTGGACGAGGAGGTAGAATGCCGATGCAACAACAAGGTGGAGGTCGATTTGGTGGTAGAGGTGATAGAGGACCACCACCACCTTTCGGGGGTGGTCGTAGGGGTCCATTACCACCACCTCATGGGGGAGGAGGAAGAGGTGGTGGTCCACCACCGCCACCTCTTCCACCAGGACGCGACAATTTTCATGGTGGAAGAGGAGGCCGTGGACCACCACCACAACAGGGAGGTGGGGGACGACACTTCATGACTGGACGCGGGGGACCTGGTCCAGGAGGACCGAGACCTGGACCTGGTGGACCAGGACGAGGTATGATGAATGGAAGAGGAAGAGGGATGTTTCCACCGCCACCGCCACCGCCGCCACCACCACCAGTACCACATCATCAGCACCACCAACAAGGAGGAATGCCGCCTCCACCACCGCCCCCACCACCAAGAGGAGGAGGAAACGACCAGCAATATCGTCAGATGCCACCACATACAATGATGATGCAGCAGCAACACCATCACCAACAACATCCATCAGGACCTATGGTTGGTTTACCACAAAATCGACCACCACAGCAACCAATGCACTCTACACACCCGCAACACCCACAACAACAATCGCCAAATGTTATTGCACAACAACAGCCACAGCCACAACAACAAGGAGTACGACAACCGATGTCTCATGATATATTACCACACCCTCAACAGCAGCAGGGACAACAGCAAATGCATCCGTCACCAACTCATCAACCATTTGTACCAAGAAGAGGAAGTGATGGCCCTGTTGGGAGTACTGGCGGTGGAGGACAGGGGAGAACACCATCTTTATCAACAACATCCGATAAAAAACAAAGCACCGGCCAAGTATGGACAGAGCATGAAAGTCCTCAGGGTATCAAATATTATTACAATTCAATCACAAACGAAAGTACCTATGAGAAACCAGATTGTCTCAATCCTTCTAGTTCCACTACTGGCACCACTGGAAGTAATAAAGAAGAATCTGAAAAAGAACGAACTTGGAGTGAAATACTTGATCCTAGTACAGGTAATTATTATTATTCAGATGGTGTTACAACAACTTGGGATAAACCTGAATGGTGGGATAAAGAAGATCATAGTGGCAGTAGCAAACGAAAATATACAGCACAGAATGGTGGTACTATTAGTAGCACTTCTCACGATGACGAAGGTGATTCAACATTACCAATGAGTAATAAAAAGAGAAAAATGATGTCCCGAGGTGACGATGGTCATGAATTTACAGATTTTAAAAACAAAACCGAAGCCATAGCCGCCTTTAAAGGATTGTTGCTAGCCAAAGGCATTAGCCCTACTATGAAATGGAACGATGCTATGAAAATGTGTTCCAATGATATGAGATGGAAAGCATGTGAAAAAGTGTTATCTGTAGGTGAACGCAAACAAGCATTGGCTGAGTATCAAACCAAACGTGCCAATGAATTGCGAGACTTGGAACGGCAAGAACGAATGAGAGCCAAGGACGCCTTCTTACAATTATTGGCATCCAAGTTACCTAAGTTATCTGGATTTTCTGCAGTATCATCAGAATTCTCCAGTATTCGCGATAGTTTGTCATCAGATGATCGATTTTATGCTGTTGATGATGAAGATAAGCGCGAAAGGTTGTTTCATGAGTACTGTGAAGAAGTGCGGAAAAGTGACGAACGAAAAATTCGTAATGAACAACGTGAAGCCAAAAGTTTCTTCCTTACTTTCTTAAAGGAACGGGAAGAGGCAGGGGACTTGACAATTGCATCAACTTGGAATTTATTTTTAGCAACTTTAGATGAAAGTATCCGAAATGATTCACGATGTCGTGTATCTGCAGCCATGACGGATGCAGATCGAGAACTGTACTTTGCTGATTACGTCTTGGAACTTCAGGCAGCTGAAGATGATCGACGGAATCGGATTCGTGACGCAAGGAGACGTGCTGAAAAGGCACAACGAGAAGAATTTAGAGATGCTCTGCGACGTATGGCAAGTGAGGGACTCATTCTACCGTCCAGTCGATGGAGGAATGTGGAAGACACTGTTGCTGCTGATAAATCTCACGATCCAGTCCAAGCACAAGATCGTGATACGCCACGTAGCTTATTTGAAGACTTTGTTGGTGAATGGAGTGCAATTTTTCATAAGGATCGATCATTTTTGTCTCAATTAGTTGATGCACTCGCCAAGAAAAAGATAACTGTAACAGAGAAAACTACCTATGACGATTTTACCAAAGATCTCACAGACGAAGCATCCCATTCCACAGAAGAATTGCGAAATTTGAAACGTATAATCAACAGTACATCTGATCCCGTTTCTTCCGTACGGTTGTACTACGACGAACTAGTCATGTCTGCTAGAGACGCTTTAGAACAGAGTAATCGTCTACGTTCGAAAAGAAGAAGTGGGTTCGGACGGTCTGCATCGCCTGTATCAAGCGAAGACGAAGGTGAAATATTGGAAGATGGAGAAGTAGAAGATAATGGTCCTTCGGCTAACAAAGACAAAGACGAACCAGCAGCTCAGGATTCATCCGTAGAGACACCTGAAGTCAAGTAATTCGGGTTGTCCATGGCGTAAAACGCAGAGCGAAGGTCTGTGTAAATCTATAAGTTCAATTTGCAGGGCTTCTTCTCACGAGAGCCTCGATTCAAATAAAACTATTTTTAGTCTGCAATTAGCTTTTTTCCTCACTATATCGTTCAATCATAGCCCAGGGCGGAGATTACTCCATTGTTCTTCAGTCGTAACATACAGTAGATTGAAAAATCTTTTCCCTAAACTTTATTATTTATTGAGATTGTGCACTGGCGCCAGCACTGCGGTTCCTAAACGAAAACAAATCTGTTGCGAAAGTCATTAGTGTACTCGTACACTAAACATTTTTTAGGAAACCATAATCTACTTGAGACAAGTACCTTAATTGTTCCAACATTTTGCTTGTTATTTTGGATTCCACCAATATCGTAACTACCCCCCAAAGTTACACTGGATGTGCTTGTACTTGGCAAGCACTCGTAAACATTTAATTGATTGTTGATTGACACACGTTGGGAGAGACCAGAGGCAGAGAGACACTTAATAATTAAAATGATGGACTAGAGAGAGGTCTCAATATCGAGTTGAAAAATTTTACAGTATTGAAGCTGCTTGCTTGTTGAGTAGTGAAAGAACCAAAGAGGCACAATGGTGTCACACGAGAGAGAAATTCAGACATCATGATCCAACAGGATGACTGACTAACCCCTACATGCACAGAATTTACTATAATGGGCTATCAGGTACTGTACTACTTTAATCGTGAAAAATAATGGGTTCCTTTTGATCGGTGCTTGACAGGTGCTCTTTACTGGCGAGATTTACCATCTGGGACTTTGATCTAGTTTTATGATACATTGGCTGTACCAGGTAGTTTCTTACCTGGTACTTTTCTCTGTCTTCACAGGTATTATACTTGCGCAAAAATAAAATCCATCAAAATCATGTCCGGTTAGAAACAGCTGATATCGTCCGCTAGAAAGCTCCGCCGCTAATACACTGCCTGGGTCCCAGTACTGCTTCAAGGAACATGAAGTCAGAAGTCATATCTGGTATTAAGACTAGTCCTACTAGGACAGACAGTACCTGGTAAGTAAGTACAAATAACAGTTCCTACGTACCTGGAAGTAGCTGGGTCCCTATTTACCTGGTAAAGATATTATACATGTACCGTTGCGGGGGGTAGGACCTACATCATAAAGAAATGGTCCAGAACGACAACACCATGCTTTCTTTTTGCAATGTATTTCAGTCGGACATTTAAGTTGATTTGGTGACAACTTTTTTTGATAGAAGTACCAGCATGTGTTCAAAAAGGGCCGTGTTCGGTTACCTTACAGTCCAGTACCTTGTATCTGGTATGGTGTCATTTGATATCACAGAAGCTTGGCCGGCGCACCCAATTCCTAATGAATAATGAAGATGTTCCATGAAATTCCACATGGACTAACAAAACCTATACTCAATTTTTACTTCCAATATTGAGTACAGTTTCCTGACTGCTCTTCAACTCTCGGACTACTAATATATATAAAAAATAATTGAAAATGTCTTTGAAATTGCACGTATTAAAATATTTCTGCCGCCTATTTATTTAATTAAACGAAAGAAGTGCCTTCGGGTTTGTGTATGACCAATCAATGAAAATGACTGATCCTATTCGGAATATCTTTATGTAAGATTTTACATAGAAGTGTCTGTACGAGCTGGCACAAGGTACATATGGGACTTCGAGATCACCAGATCCCCTTACTGGTTGCGAGCAGGTAAACAGCAGGATATCTTGCCAAAAGACCCACCAATCTGAAATCAGGCAAAACCGCGAAAACACACCAGACAGGAGAGGTACAAATCCTTCACTTGTCGAGTTGCACCCACAATTAGCACAAACTGATTGCTTGTGTTTTATCTCGTCTCCTTGTTGTCTTCATCTCTCCGCTGCTCTATCTGATTAAGAACTAGAGAAAGCCAGAGAAGATGAAGTATTCTTTTCTTATCGCATCATGCTTCTCGTTGTTGCTGTCGTTGCCTCAATCGACTGCACAAACAACTTGCCCAGCTGATGTTAAAAAAAAAAACTGTCCTACCGTTGGTTGTGTATGGAGCGCTGGTCAATGTCGACCTACTGGGCCTGGACCAACACCAGCACCACCACCGGCACCTACTACTGCACCTCCACCACCACCACCTCCACCACCACCACCACCACCACCACCGGGACCTTCCACCTGTGGGCGATGTTCCAATGATCGTTCCTTTTGTACGATTGGGAACGATTTTGAATGCGGCGATTTCAAATGTGATAACAAGTGTCTGGAACAGGATGCTGCTACTGGATTAGAAGTAAGTTGTACTGGTCGAATTTGTACAACAAATGAAGATTGTCCACCCAGTAAGGGTAACCCAAGGCTCCAAAGTTCGTGTCAACCCGACCCTAACTTTGTATGTTTGGACCAAACATGTCCACAAACATATGATAGTCCTACTATTGAAAATGAAAGTATTACCATTCCGGTAACTGGAAAGGAAATTGGATTGCAAATTTGTTCTACATTGTGTACACTTCAAAAACTCACAGTATCTCCCACGGATGGTACCATCGTGTCTATGAAACCCTTGGTACGGTCCTACTCCTCCAATCCATGGGAAGTTGCACCTGGTGCGTACGCTCCAAGTATTGGGTTACACGATGATGACTTTATCGTGGGTAATGGGTATTCCTACATGACCTTACCACCCTTATCAAGCCCCCATGAATCATACATCATGACCTTACAGAGTGATGGTTCAAATGGTGGATCCTCCTCTTCTACATCTACACGTGGTCGTAAACTTCAAACAGCAGATCAAGATGTAAATGCAAGATTTTTAGAAATGACTACCTTTGGTACAACTCAACAAGATTTGAATTTACTCCAAACCATGTCACACGAAGAATGGGTCCAAGCACAAGTGTCAGATATCCCCCAAACAAGTCATCGTGCGTATTGGAGAAAACGTACCAACTCTCGATGGACCTTTAGTCAACGAGTTGCACGAAGTGACCACCCATGCTCCCCCAATTCCAAATGGAGACGTTTTACGTTTACACGCAAGGATAGGTACAGGAACTCAAGGTATGCCAAAGGATATGTCTATGTGGATCCCTTAGGTCCAGAGGTGTTGATGAATGTAACTGAATACGATGTAGATTTAGAAGAAGAATATGTCGAAGAAAAAATGGTTGGTACAGGACCCTATATGTTATGGGTAGATGGTACGTATAATACTCCCTGATCAAAAATAAATTTATTTATGCTTTATACACTTAGCACTCACACCCTTCATATACTATTCGCACACTTCATTCTTCCTTATTATACAGGATTTCCACGCACTGTTGTTCCAGATTTGGTATGGCACAATTCTTTTTATAAGGATCGTTTTCCTGTGTGGGATCCTGATCACCCATACCAAATTTGTGCCGACCCTCATGAATTTACCGCTTCAGCATCGGGATTCCCCAAAGGGCAATCAAGATTTAGAATTCGTACGAAGCTTTTCATAAATACCGTCGGCTCTACGCAAACTGCATGTCAAGATATTGATCGCAATATGGGTAACCCACCTGTTGACTTTACAGGGTACGAATCGTTTTTGGGGCCGAATGTGTTTAACATTACGACATCACAAAACATTCAAATGGATCCATATGAAAGTTATACCTACAATAATGATGTGGTGGATCGACGTATCCTTTCGAATGGATTATCCTCTGCTGAATTTCCCTTGTGTGATACCTTACCAGAACAAGAAGAAGATTATGCTGCACCTATTTGGATGATCCATCCAGATCATGGTTTATTACAATGGGATTCACGCATAAACTTAGAGTCCAATACACCTGAATCACCTCTTGTAGATGGTGGTGGTGAAATAGAAGCAAAAACAGGTGGTCTTACAGCCTGCATGGCAGCACCACGCACTTTCCTGAATGATGGTGTAGATGGTGGTTGTATCATGTCCACAGAACCCACTGCCATTGCATGTTCACAAGCCGCAAATCCACCTCCACCACAAGATATTGTATTGAACTCTACCAATATCCTCCAATTACATGAATTAACAGGAAGATATTCCTACAGTATGATGGGTCTCCAGGTTTCTCAATCTGGCGACGGTACAGGACAGTATGAAATTGAACATGTCTGTGAGTCACGTCTCCGTAGTCGTTGGGTATTTGAGACCGGTACCTGTCCGTCGACTACACCATTGACAGAAAGTACACGTAGTGTAGTTGCTTCATTATTGCAGAGATCAGGAGATTCTAATCCTTATGTAAAGGATATTACTATGAGTAGTGCTCCAGCCTGTCAGGGAAATGCTGATTCAGTTGAAATAACGATTCAAGTAGGAGATACGTGTTATACACGTGTTCACCCAGAACATATGTCCGTCTGGGATTTGTCATACTGGGTACAACATCATCCTGGTGGACCTCAAGCCATCCGTAAATGGATGAACAATGGTAATCACGCGTTGACCTTTCCTTCGGAAAATCCAGACAATCCTCATAGTATGACCCGATGGGATAATAACAATGATAAATTCCAGTATGTTGGACGGTACGGTGATTCTGTTGCCTTTCGAGATTTACCACCTGCACTCAGGTTGTCATCAGTTGCTGACTACTTTGGTGTATCACCAAGCGAAACTGGATATGGTGTGATAGTATGTGGTAGCCCCGATGAGGTCGCGAATGATAAGGTTAGTTGATTGGTGTATGTGTTTGGTTGTCCGTATGATGGGATGACTCATGTTGCTTTGAAACAATTGTTTTGGTTCACATTTACCTCAAATAATTTTTGCTTTCCCACATTTTGCTTTCATACAATGCAGACTTTGGAATCTGATTTTGATGTGAGTTCACGTGCTGGTCGTGATACAACTTCTACATCTGATTTCGGAAGACAAAGAGAAGTTGTATGGACCATGAATGCATTGTATTCGCAAGATCAATTGCGTCAAAGAATGGCATGGGCGTTAAGTCAAATTTTGGTTGTGGCTAAGAATGCTATTGCTGGTCAAGAAAGACACACGGAAAGCTTTTTAGCATACTATGACATATTTGTACGGGGTGCCTTTGGTAACTATTTGGACATTTTGCGTGAAATCAGTTACAGTCCGCTTATGGCAGAGAATTTGTCATACTTGGATTCGAAATCAACTGCCTATGTCTGGGAAACTAGCAGCAGAAAGGAATGGGCTGATGAGAACTTTGCACGTGAAATCATGCAATTGTTTTCGATTGGACTTGTGGCACTCAACATCGATGGTACACCCAAGCTTGATGAAAATAATAATCCTATCGAGGTTTATACCAATGAAGATATTCGTTCCTTTGCACGCGCCTGGACAGGATTCACTGCTCAACCGAGGCGTGGTAATATTGAAGGTTATGATAATACACATAATCGTGTAGACCCCATGAAGATTGAGGCTCAATGGCGTGATCGTTTCCCCAAGACAGATCTATATGGTGGATATATTGGTGATGGCTATCCTCTTTGTGTTGATTTGCCCAGTCGTCAATATCTTCGTAAGGGTTCTAGGTATAGACTACTTGGTGGATTGTCTAGACCTACATTGATGCCAGGATCAGAAAATGCAAATCCATTCACATTAAATGAAACGACATCAGAATTGTTTACCAGACTTTGTAATGATGATGGGACTGGTTGCACATTTCCAATTGAAGTCACGTTGGAAACCAATTTACCGTGTGGCATAACTGAATGTAATGTTGATGAAGTACGCGTTGTGGAGGTGACTGCTGGTGTATATTATGAATATATCCGTCCACCATGTGTTGAACATCCATTCTTTGAGAATCCCATGAAGTTAGACAATTATGAATATACAGATACAAGTGCTGAACCAGTTTGTGCTAATCCATTGTTGGCTGTAGCATCTTCAGCCTGTTGTGATGCCGGAAGCACAGCTGCCACATCTAACAATTTGTATGACTTTGAACGTATGACTTTTAACACACAAGAACGTAGATGTGAGGAAATAGGCAAGATATCATGTGATCGCTGTAAGTAGATGTACATCTCTTTGTTGTTTGTTGTCATCCGCACGATTCGGTGGTCATGGAGAACTTTGCCTTCAAACGTATTTTGTACACTCTCACGCACGTTGTACATGCTTTGTATGTCCTCCAATTTTAGTTTCACATACTGATAGGGGAGAAAGACACGTGTACTTTTGGTCACTTGAGCCATGCACAATCCAAGCCAAAATCAATCCCGAAGGTGAAGTTACGATTGTCCATAAAACGTCAATGACAAATATGCGTAAGCATGTTCGCGATGACAACTTCAATTACTTTGGTGTTGGATGGAGTGGTGGCACAGACGATTATCCCAAGGCGTCAACTGATAGCTGTGGTGTTTGCGCTGTTGTTGAAGGAGAGAATTGTTTATGTGATACATCTATTGTGGAGACACCTGTCTTCACCTCGAAACCATCCAGTGCATATGATATTTTGTCTCAAGCACACATTGGTGCACCGGATCCAACTACCTTTGATCTTAACGAATATACTATAGCTGAAGTTGGCGATGGTTTTACCGTGTACCAGAAAGCATCTGATGCCCTTTATGGCACCAGCACTATATTTGAAGTCTTTGATGGTAAAGGTGGTGTCAAGCTGTTGAAGAATACCAAGTCGATGGTTCAATTGCCAGGTAAGCACTCTTTACAATGGAAGAAAGGAAACCTTTTTTTATCGTGCGAATGTTATGCATATTACATATTTTAAAATTATCTCATTACTTGATTTGCTTGTGTTTTTTATCTTTGTATTTAGGCAATCGCTCATTCCGTAATCCTGTTACGTTTTTGAGTTTCGTACCAGAAGAACTCACTGCTCGTGATGCCATGTATGAAACAGAGGCAGCATTGGAGCATTATTTTTACCATGATAATACTGCACCATTCCTCTGTATTCGGTTCATTCAACGCTTCGGCATTTCCAATGCAAGTCCAAGATATGTCAAAACATGCGCCGAAGCCTTCCAAGGTGGAATATACCAAGTTGGAAGTGAAACCTTTGGTAGTGGACAGTATGGTGATCTCGAGGCCACAGTTGCAGCTATCGTTCTTGATAGAGAAGCTCGTGACCATGTACTTGATGCTGATCCAACCTATGGATCGATTCGTGAGCCACTCATTCGTGTCATTGCTTTTATGCGGAATATGGACTTTCAGCCAATCGACGGAACAACGCCCATGGTAATCTTTGATGATATCAACGAACTAATGGGTCAAATGGCACATGAACATGAAACCGTCTTTTCGTACTTTCTGCCTGAATTTCAACCTGCTGGTAATGTAACAGGGGCAGCTCTTGTAGCCCCAGAAGCTATGTTGTTAGATATGCCGAAAAACATAGGCATTCTCAACGGCTTATATTATATGATATCGTATGGTCTTTCCCGGTGTTCATTTGGATACGGTTTTGGATTCGATTTTGCCACAGGAAGTTGTATTGATGGTCAATATAACCGTGCATCGGGAAGTCTCACCTATACTCCAAGCACAAACACCGCAGCGGGAATTGTCGATGAATTGGCAACACTTCTTACTTCCGGCAGGCTTAGTGTAGAAAACCGACAAGTTGTTACGCAAGCCATTACTGGCATTACTGATCAGGATGCGGCAGTTCGTGTTGCTCAAAAGCTCATGGTATCGACTCCAGAGTTTCATACGAATAGCATCGTCAAGCAAAGCGGAGAGGTTCGTCCACAACCTTCACCACCTCAATCAAGTGGTAGGCCTTACCAGGCAATTGTTTTCATCATGTTCAGTGGAGGGTGTGACTCCTACCAAATGTTGGTACCTAAAAAGTGCGAGCCATCCGCAGAAGGAGTATTGGATGCTTATACTCATTATGTCGAAACCCGTACTCCTGTCCACCTGGATAACAATACCTTGCATCCGATTGATGGCAGTGGCCAAGTTGGTTGTAGTGAGTTTGGTGTACATCCAAATCTGCCCATTCTCCAACAACTTTACAATGCAAACGAATTGACCTTCTTTGCCAATACAGGTGTTTTAGGCAAGCCTTCGGACAAAACCAATTACAGAGCCTACACTCCTACCCAGCTTTTCGCCCATAATGCCATGCAACAAGAAACAAAACTAGTGGATCTTTTCGAAGAAAATGCCGGCACAGGAGTTCTTGGTAGATTGACTGATGTCTTGACCCAAAAAGGCATTCAAACTAACGCAATATCTGTCAATACTCAGTCCATCACTCTGCAAGGGACCCAGGGAGTATCACCATCTGTTACAATTGTTTCTTCGGGCGGCACTAGAACTCTCAGGCCTCGAGATTCTGCATCTATTACCACCGCAGATTTTTTGTACAACCTGAAATCTTTGAACAATGCGACTCTACCAAATAGTAACTTATTTGCAGAGACGCTTTCAAGTTCGATCATCGACTCTGTGGATAGTGCTGAATTGCTGTCCAACACTTTAGCAGGTGCAACTGTTGATGCAGACTTTGGAAATGGACAACTTGGGTCGAGACTCAGCATTGTTGCTAGAATGATGCAAACTCGCGTAGCCCGTGGAGTTGACACTGATGTTTACTATGTTGAAATTGGAGGATTCGACACTCATTCTCAAGTTGGACCAAATTTGGTAAATCGCTTTAGTGAAGTAAACATTGGTCTAGAAGCATTTGTTACTGAGCTAAAAAACAAAGCCCTTTGGGATAAAGTTACAGTTGTTCAGGCATCTGAATTTTCAAGAACTTTAACACCCAATTCAGGAGTTGGAACTGACCATGCATGGGGTGGCAAGTAAGTAAAATTATGAATTGTCGTACGAATGTACATGCATGCTATGCAAATGTCGTTTTTTTTGCCTGTCCCAGAATATGCTAATCCCATCTTTCACGATGTTTCCTTCTTTAGTTATTTCATTTGTGGTGGATCTGTGAACGGTGGACAAATTCTAGGACAGTTTCCTTCAGATATGTCTTCTTCTTCTCCCATTGGATTGGGCCGTGGACGGTTGGTGCCAACTACTTCATGGGATCAGATTTGGAATGGAATTGCGCAACATCATGGTGTTACTACCGAAGAGGAGTTGAATTATGTCTGTCCCAACCGTGCTGAGTTCACGGACCTCTTTACTGACGCGGAACTTTTTAAGTCTACTGCTCCGGCAAGAAAGAAGAAGTACCTCCGCAGGTAAATTGGAGAGAGAGAACTGTTAAACTCGTGTGTTGGACCTGCCATTCAAGACGAACAAAATTCACAAGATCGATTTATATCTCAGAAAATGCAAGACGAAATCAATTTGAATTTACTACGAATAGCGGGTAAATTTTATTCGTTCTTATAAAATTCTCTATATAGTATATATGACACGATGTTCGTGTGTAATCGTCTTTTTTCATCCGATTGTTTACTGGGAGGGTACAATTCGACTGTAAAATCATTCGCTTTTCAATTAAAGACGTCCTCTTGTTCCTTGTTGTTTCTGAAGCATTGGAATCATTATGTAGTATTCATATATGTGTTGTCTCATCTTTCTAAGCTACCATCACATGTGCTTATGATAGAGAAGCAAAACTTAACCTGAAACCTACTCTGATGCGAACGGATCATACATCAGACTTTTGCAATACGCCAACATATCTTCTGGCTTGGGGTATACCGTCGCTACCTTGGTATCGTACGCATTCTCGGCAACCTTCGCGGCAATATGGGCGCTGACGTCTCGAATCGTATCTAACGCAGGGTAAAGGCTTCCAGACTGTAATTCAACTTCTGTAACTTGACTTGCTAGAGCCATGGCAGATAGATACATATCATGATCTGTAATCCTTTTTGATCGGGCGGCCAACTGACCAAGCCCAATACCTGGGAAGATATAGGCATTGTTACCCTGGCCTGGAACAAACCGCCTACCATCAGCAAGAGTTACTGGTTCGAATGGACTGCCACTCGAGAATATAGCTCGACCATCGGTCCAAGTGTAGACCTCCTTGGGAGTGCATTCCGCCTTCGACGTCGGATTGCTAAGTGCAAAGATGATGGGCCGCTCACTGATTTCGGCCATTTTTTCGCAGATTGTCTGATCAAAAGACTTGGGGACTGCAGATACTCCAATAAGAACGGAAGGATTGACATGCTCCACCGCACAGAGAAGATCACTGCATTGCCATGGGACATCGTGTGCAAATGGTAGCTTGTGGTGTTGCAGACTAGATGTCCGGGCCTTGGTCACCAGACCCTTGGAATCTACAAGGAATATTTTCTTGCGAGCGTCTTCTATACTTATTCCACTTTCGATAGATATAGCATAAGCGATCAACCCTGCAATGCCAGTACCAGCCTCACCTGCGCCATTGAAAAGATAGGTATGATCTGTCAGTTTGGTTCCTGTAATCTTTTCGGACGCTATAAGTCCAGCGAGAGCGACAGCGGCAGTTCCCTGAATATCATCGTTAAAGGTGCAAGCTCGATGCTGCCATTGCTTCAAAAGACGAAATGCATTTTTATTACCAAAATCTTCGAATTGAAGAAGGACACTCTCACCAAACTTTTCTTTAGCTGCTTCAAAGAACTCTCCGACGAGATCGTCATATTTTTGTCCGCGCTCCCGTCTTTGTCGTAAGCCAAGGTAGTATGGATCTTTTAGGTAGTCCTCGTTATCGGTTCCGACGTCGATATGGACAGGCAGTTGCTTTGCTGGATGGATACCAGCACATGCCGTATAGAGAGCTAGCTTCCCGATGGGGATGCCCATACCATTAACACCAAGGTCACCTAGACCAAGTATCCGCTCTCCATCTGTGACTACTATAGTCGTCACGTCATCCGAAGGCCAGTTATCAAGAATTTTACGGACAGATCCAGCATCCTTCAGAGAAATATAGAGACCACGAAGGCGACCTTGATAGGTGTGACTGAACCGTTCGCATGCCTCTCCAACCTCTGGTGTGTAAACGATAGGCATGAGTTCGTCGGTGTACTTCACCATCATGGCATAGAATAAATGTTCATTCAAATCTTGAATATTTCGAAGATGTATATACTTTTCTAGCTGAGACGGCTTCTCTCTGAACCTCATCATGCATCGTTCGACGTCGACATCGAGCGGTAGATATGCTGCAGGTACAAGCCCTTGAATCCCAATTTTGCTGCGCTCTTCCAACGGAGTCGATACACCCTTGTACGCTACAGGATCCTTTGCATATGCTATACCCTTGAGTGGTGACTTATTTCCCTTGTGCATTCTTGCGATTTTTATTAGTAGTATGAGCGTTATTGTCAGTGAATCTGTTTTACTTTCAATTGATGTCTGAAGTATTGGTTGTGATTCGTTTCTATTTTTTATGAGAGCTTGGAAGTTAGGATTCTTCATGTTTCTCTTTTTCTCTTGGATTTGTGGGATCGTATCGCACCACCAACACGACTCTCAAGAACACGAAAGAGATAGATGTAAGGAATACAAATGCGAACTTCGCATGGTGCGCGCGTCGGTACGATTGCAAGTTAGGACCACCCATTGTATTATTCGATCGTGTGACGCGAGAATCCCCTAAAAAATTAAAATGAGAACCCGAACACAAGAAGCTTTCTTTGCATTTCCAGGACTTGTGCACGACTGATTCTCAAATACATCGAATACCCGAGTCTAACGTTCCACCTCGTTACAACCCTATCCGATCAATATTTCGTTCCATTGGGAAACTCTCAAATGAAGGCCGCGTCCTTACTTCAACGCATGGTGGTGGTGTTCTTTTTGTTGCGTTGTGTGTTGCGAGAGAGTATTTTTTATGATCATGCATCGTTGCTCCGTTGAGTCGCGTACACGGGCGAAAGTACCAAAAGTTGTACACATACCTTCTGTGACGCAGCGGCAGCAGACGCCATGGAGGTCTTTCCCACTCCCTAACGTTCGATACTGTCGATCCTTTCATCTAACGACTCGGAGACGAATGCTAGAGAGTGGGTCTCTGTCGCACCCAACAATAATATATTAAAAATAAGGGTGTTGGAATCAGAATACACTCTAGAGAGAGTCTACAACATGATTGGTCAATAAAATACATGACAAATAGTGACAAAAAATGAATTCCCAACGCCACTGCAGGCATGCGAATAAGTATCATGTTTCACAACATCGAAGTATTATTATCCTAATCTATGAATATGCATATGAATCTGACCACGATTGCTCTATAAATTTTTTAATTTGTTGTTGTCTATTGTCACGACTCACGTCTCGTTCATAGTAGTCAATAATCCATATATTCTCTCTGTAGTTTTTGTACCATAAGCAATTACATATCATTGTCATTGCATCATAGAGTACAGGTAGGGAGCCAGCTAATTATTAAGTATTGATTATTGTACAGTCAGTTAGTTCCAACCTTGTCTACTACCACGAGGTACAGTGTGTAGGACTAGTCCTAGTTTTTTAGTGATACACACAAAAAAACAGGCAACAAGAATACCCAGTACGATTAAAAAGTCGACAAAAATTGCTTTCTTCAGTCCTGGGTGTCTTGTGCCGACACGGTGATCGGTGATTAGATTGACAGTTGAGAGAGCTGATCTATCATTCACCTCAACTGCAATAGCGGTGTTTTACCTTGAATCTATTGAGAAACAAGCGCACTCAGTAATTGAAAGCATTTCTAGACTAGACCACCAACATTATGAAGGGGAAACGAATCAAAGTTTTCGTATCAAAGTTACGGCATCGATCATTTGCGCAAGAAGATGAGGAAGAAGAACAGAAATCACTATCATCCACGGGAGGAGATGACAATGGACCATCCTTAGCAGTGTCACCATCCGTTCGTCGCCAAAAAGTTATAACTGAGAAGCAGCAGGGAGAAGAAAAAGAAGAATCATCTCCACCTCAAATTAATATTATTCGAACACCTCTTGCTAATTTTTCGGGTTATTCACCTGCCATTTATATGTCTTACAAACAACTGAAAGAAAAAACTGAAGAAAATCCAAATGCATCTGCTGAAGAATTCACTCAGAACTTTCGTGAAACTGCAGCTACAGCATTTGGTAATGCGTACATGTAAGTCATGGTCACCCTCACACGAGAGAAAGCAAATACCTGTCGTACTTGACTGCAGTTCCACTTTTTTCCCTGGTCAAACAATTTGTAGCTATCTTCACTTAAAATCATGAGCCAACGAAACTCTTACTTACTGTTATTTTTTTTACAAAATTACATCGCACAGGTCTGAAAATCCAATTCAAAAGTCTACGACGTCTAATGTTTTGACCACAGGACTTTGCGAGGACGTCTTTTCTTTGGTAGATGTTCAATTAGAAGTTCTTCATGAATATTTGGAACAAAAGGAATTGGTAGCAACTCAAGATGGTGATGCTATCCTGGTTGATTGTCTGTTATTTATTTGTCGTCAAATTTATCATAAGCAACAGCATTTTCGACGAAACTTGATCAAAGACTTGGAAACAACATGTGCCATTTCTAATGACTATTTAAAAATGATGGAAAGTACAGAACGTGTCATTCAAGAATTATCTGTAAAGTATCCACACTTAAATTGGGAGGAAATGGAAGAAGAACTAAATCCTAAAACAGGTGCTCTCAATCGGAACTTTTCAGATCTTGTCACACTCTTTGAAAAAGATGCTGTATTTGCTGTCGAACAGTTGCAATTGTTTGTGTACCGTACCATTAATCAATCTGACATACCACAGAATCTCTTTAGTCGTGAATGGGAAGAAAAGTTCGTACACAATCAAATAGCATTGTCACTTGTCAAAACAATTGAAGACTTTTTGTATGATATTGATGATTATCTTTGCAGTGACTACTTACTCGGGAAGACATGTACATCCTTAATACAAGCAACTGTTTGCTTTTATGTCCGTTGTCTTGTTCAAAAGGCAGAAGTGGTCCGTCGTCGACGAAAGCCCAAGCCCCCCAAAACAGGAACGGCAATGACAGCATCCACAAGCCAAAGTAATCATAATCGCAATCGTCTCAATGATGAAATGAGACTTCCATTTTTAAATGCAAGTCGTGCAGGTGATCGTATGATGTATGATTTGGAAATTATGGAAAGTTACTTTTTTAGTTTAGTGGAACAAGTTCCTGCACTTTCAAGGACTGTGGAAAATGAAATTTCCATTCTAATTACAATTCATGAATGTATTGAAATGGCTGTAGGGAATGCCAACTTTGAAAGTTTGGAAAGATTTATTATGGTGTTGCATAAAAGGACAGGAGGGAATGTTATTGTCACGAAAAACTTAGTGAAGGATGTATGGTTACTCTTTGCACCAGCCAATCAACAGAAAGATATCTCGGACATTTTGGGCATGATGCAAGTTGAATTACAATTGATATCTACACAAATGAGAGAAAATCCATCACCAATTCATCATCAACAACAACTGGATAATAGCTTGACATTTTCATCTAATAAGGGAAACGAGGGTGTAAGACTAGATGACATGCTTCTTGAAATATATGCTCAACGACAAATGGAAGGGAATCCAATTTGTGCACCCATTATGAAAGTTAAAGATCATATACTTGAAGGAGCAGCAGCAACAAGGCGACGTACCATGGACAGAAATAAAAGCGCCCTTCATCATAGTAGAAGTAACAGTCCCCAGAAATGCCGAAATCAGAATAACTCCACGAGTCCCAAGAGTCCTATGAGTCCGTTGAGTCCAACCATTGACACTGAAATGGTTGGAAAGGTTTTGAAGACAAAAATATCGGGAACATTGAAATTACAGAAGCTTGTACCACCAGGCGTTGGGAATATTAAACCTCCGGCACTCTACATACCGTAGAAAGAAGAACTCACTGTAGGGAAAAAAAACTACATATTTACCTCTTGTACTAAATGTAACTGTAAATTGTAACTACAAATTAGATATGTTCATCAATACCTGTATAACACATCATTTTCTCTATCCTGTACAAAATCAATCCGCAAATAAGTTCTGTTATCAAATAATAGTGAGATACGGTCATGTTTTTAAAAGAAAAGTTTTTCGCATTTTTATCGAAAAAATGATTTAGTTGGAGTCCCGATAGTTTTTTGTTTTTTGAAGAAAGAAAATCGAGTAAGGAGTGAAAACCCATAGAAATCGCGTAGAAGTAACTTCGTGGCATAAAGTTGGTGACACAACCTTAAAAAAAATTAGGGATAAAATATTTTTTTCTTGGTCTCCCCCGTTTTCTGAACTGTGTACCAGTTACTTTCATCAGATAATACACAGTTTACGTAGAAATAAACAACAGTACTGTCCGATAATTTACTAGTAAAATGCCAATATCGGGGCGCCATCGGCGGAAGTGCGGTGCAGTGCGGTGCATTGTATCGGTTGGTCCTAGAGAGCTTATTTTGTGCATCCCTTGTGCAACGCCATGTCTTGATGCCAATCGCTGATATGAGATAGATTGCGCTCTTTTACAGTCTATTCTTCATCCTTAACGTGAATCGGCGAAAAAAGAAAAAGAAAGGATCTGTTACTTTTTTTTTGAATTCGTATTACATTATCTTGAATAATTTTCTTGGCTAAAATATAATACATCTCTTTGTCGAAAAGAAAAATGATATCTGTCAAAGATCGTCTGGGAAGTCTTGTGATACGAGCACAAAAGATTCCTACGCATTGGAGAGCTCTATTTGCTGTACAGGGCGTAATTACATTGCTTGCAATGAAAATTCGTGTTGATGCTATTGAAAATGCAAGACGGATTGAAGCAGCTAAGAAAGAGAAGGACGCCAAATGAAACACTTCGATCGGATCAGAAGTTATTGTAAATCACTCACCATAGTTTATTTCATAGTGTAAAGTGGCATAAGCGACACCAGCCACTGTGACCAATTTACGTGGTAGATTGTTGGTTCGCAAATTCAAACCGCTTAGAATCTAGATTCTTTGTTCAAATCAAAAAGTGCATTATCTGATTAAATGTTAAATCTTGATCTCAAAGTAAGCCCAAATTTATTATAGTATAGATGCTTATGCTGCGGTGTCTTCCTTCCTAACTTCCAACTTGTGTTCACCATCTTTTCACATATAGCGTAGTGGTTTCCCTTGTAAAACATTTTTGAGAGTATTTTCAACAATTTTGTTGATATCATTTTGAACGTCCTCGATGCTTTGAGCAGCATTCACAATGTGCCAAGGGACTCGCCCCTCAACCTCATCGACATTTTTTAATTCGTCAACTCTTTCACGAACTCGAGTTTGCATATCACGCTTTTCATATCTTTCTCCACCATACCTAGTATCATGATTTAAAAAAAAAAGTTAGGGAAAAATGAAAGTATAAAAATCCAAGAGTGGAAAAAGGCACGTTATTGAAAAGAAATACGATGCTCTGACATCTAAGATGATTGAGATACTTACCCTCCTCGTTTTTCGGCACTATCTTTTGAAAGATCTAGGAAAATGACAACCGCTGAAGCTGGCAAACCCAAATCCAGACTCTCAAACCAATCAATGGATAGCCTGTCATTTTTGTCCTCAAATTTTTAGCAGACGAAAATGTTACTCCCAATTAAGCATATCAATCACATACAATTGTTTTTCCACTTGCCAAAGTTTCACGCAGCTTTGATGCAGCCTCCCGACGATTGGCAGAAAACAAGAGATGGATAGCACGGTCATCTAAATCTTATAAATGAAAAATGTTGTTGTAAGTTAGTGGGATTAAAAATTATGAGCCTATTACTACAATCATCCTAATTGGGTTTCCAGGAGACTCGTCCGACTAATCAGTAACCAGGACAGACTGGTTGGTTCCTTTACACTCCCTCTCGAGTTTGATTTACCAACCACAAAGTAGTCTTCGTATGAACGTAAATTGTTCAAATCTAAGGCCTTTTTTTGGTGAAAATATCCGCCTTTTGAAATTTTGAATCAATCTTAGTTACTTCGACCTGCCGAGGTTTAAGAAATTGTCGAAACCAATGTACTCGTATTGCATAGTGTTTAGAACCAGGTAAGTGTTGTCCGGGTTCACTTGTAGCTAATCGTAAAGCACCTAAATTGTCTCCCCAAACCGTAGTTCTGAAGTTCACTAATTGATCTTTTGGCAATCCAACAACGCCTCCAAGTTTCTTTACTAATTCCTGGAATGGTAAAAGCTCTCTCATGTATTCTGAGAGAGCCTTATACTCTGCCTCAAGTGTGCTAAGAGATATCCATTCTTGTAGTTTGCTTTTCCATATTACAGGACAGCCAGCGTAACATATGGCATAACCAGCACAACTTTTGACTGATAATGGCTTGGTCGGATCTTTGTAAGCATATAAAGCGGCGAAATCAGCATCTACTTAACAATCAATTGCCAATTCATCTGTTGGTTTGTGTATGAGTCCTTTATCCATTGTGGCCTTGAGGTACTGACCAATCCTTTCCAATGCCTTTTTGTGTGATTGTTGAGTACTAAACTAGAATCGTGCAACTTGTGAACAAGCAAAGGCTATATCTGGACATGAATTGCTCATCAAATACATCAACATCCCTACAGCACTGGAATAGTTATAGTGTCCATCAGGTGGATCACCTTCTTCATTGGATGGTAGTGCTCTGTATGCAGTGGGTGTCATGACAGATGGCAAATGACCTACTTCTAATGCTTGGGCTATTTGTTGGAGAAGACCTTCTATGTCAATGTGATGTTTTGTTCTCTTCATTACATTCTACATGTACTC
Organism: Asterionellopsis glacialis; assembly: GCA_014885115.2. Lineage (NCBI taxonomy): Eukaryota > Bacillariophyta > Plagiogrammaphyceae > Rhaphoneidales > Asterionellopsidaceae > Asterionellopsis > Asterionellopsis glacialis. The sequence goes on along the minus strand of WKLE02004560.1, from coordinate 29,610 downwards.
CTAAATGACCAGGTATAGTATCTTCTTCTTCATAGGCAACACCTTCTTCTTTAAGCTTTGCAAGAAAGTCATGGATCCATTCAGTTCGAGGGATCAATCTCAGTTGACTCAAAATGTAACTTTTCAAGTTTTGTCTTGAGATGTTAGAAGAAGTTTTGAGGACTTTGCTTTAATCCATAAAGTGAGCGTTTGAATATTAAGACTTTCCCAGGTTTAGAGAAACCTCTTTGTACACTGGATATGTAAAAATTGCTGCAGTACACATAAAATGTGCTCTTAGTTTATAACAATTTGTTGGAGGCTACAGGTGATGCAATAGGTGTAAATATTTGGGATGGTGTTAAAGTAGAGCAAAGTAGTCAATGCTCTGTGATATTTCAAGGCAATGGGTATAATATTTCAATGAAGGTGTAATGTTCAGGGAAAGCACATGAAAAGGAAAACCAGGTAAAAATGCCAATATTTGGTAGTGTACTGTTACAAATAGGAATTTACTGTGTGAATGTAATATTTTATGGTATTTTACCCTGTGATCAAATACTTCACCTAAAGGGTAGTATAATACTACAGTTTGCCTGTAATATTATGGGTGCTTCTGCTTATGTGATGATCTTTCTTCAAATTCTGATATCCAGTGTTTGCAGGGTTCCATTTCACGTCTTGATTATTTTTTTCTCATGTTCCCACCTGAACAACTAACACTTATTTGTACTTTGACTAATAGATCAGAGAGAAGAACACAAGAGAACAACAAAAGGTGAGATATTCAAATGGATTGGAATCAATGTTTTAATCACAAGGTATGAATTTAGGTCCAGAACATCCCTGTGGAGTAACAGATCTAGGTGTAAGTATGGTCCTGCACCATCATTTGGAAGACAGGAATGACAAGACATAGGTATGATAAATTAACTAGTTGCATTTGATTTAGTGATCAACCAGAAGAGAGACCAGCAATATGAACTACAAGATTTATAGATGAAAATCAGTAGATATCTTTGTTAAAAATTTCAACCATCATCGTGTAGAAAAGGTATACACCTTCACATTGGTTGTATGTGAATGAATCTTTTAGCAGGTGATATGGGATGGGAGGACACTGGATTATAATATGGGGTTGCTGCCACATTATGTTGCCATCAACCACAAACCAGAAAATGGATGTGATATACAAAATACAGCAACCTGTGTCAGTGGAATCATGTTGCATTTGAAAGTGGTGAAGTCACCAGAACACAAACACTCATTACATCATGTTCTCACCAGCTGAGGACAAATCAAGGTAGGATAATCACTAGAGCAAGGGTCAACAAATTTTGTGCTTGGGAAGTTGCATTCTTTTTTGAATGGCCATTGCCTTTCAATAAAGGTTTGAAAAACTGTCATTGTCAATCATTTTTCATTTTTGACAGCTTTTGTTCACAAATTTGATAGTCTTGTGTGCTTTATACATGGCTGTATGATTCTGAGGAGAAGAACGGGCTGCCCCAAAAAATACGCAAGAAAAAATAATAAACAGAGTATCATCACCCATTTTGTTCTCACTTATGGTAATTTTTAACAGTTTTCCTATATTTTTATATTCTTGTTGTTTTCCACAGGATTGTTTTTGGAGTTTCAAAGAAGCGGTTATATTTTCCAACGGATTATTAACACACCTTTAATTTTAATCTAATTAACTTTCAATCAATACACATCCACATTCAAACATGGAATTGGTCTTGTTGATGGCAATAACCTGAATCTAGAGGTTGAGAGTTTTCGATCAGTATATATAATACGTCTGGGGTGAAAATGGATTCCTGAAAAAAAGTTCGCAACAATTTACAGACAGACACGGTAGGAGTATGGGTGATAAATTCTCTATTCTTACTCCTAATCCTAATACTGTCTGTTTAAACTAATTTAACTCAATCCCTATTAATTATCTGTCTTAAATGAAATGACACGGCACAACTCCTGCAACACATAAGTACCGTATCTTCAACAGAACAACATCGTTCTGAATCTTTCCAGATGTGAGGAATGAGTAACCAAAGGAAATTAAAAATACTCAAGAGCCCTTATTCATACCTGAACTTTTTAATCTGATATAGCCTCTAGAGAGTGTAGAGAGTTGAACAGTCGGAAAGAGATATCTCTAAAAGCTACAGTACTCTCGTGACAAGGAAATTAAAAAAAAATTCCAAAATGAAAAAGTCCAAAAAGATACCACAACGTGTACCACCACCATCGATAGATTCGATATTGAATAATTATTTTGCCTTTGAATCTTCTTTATTATCAAACGTGGACAATGATTACATTGCTAGTACTACACATTACGAACACGAACATGACCATGACCATGGCCAACATCATGCTCACATGTCATATTTGAACCATGGTGGTTTTGGCGATCCTCATCCATCGGTATTGACATTACGTCATCATTTAACACAAATGTGTTATAAACAGCCCATGGTATACCATAGATCTATTGTTCCTGCATTAGTCAGTCGAGCTAAACAACGAGCGTGTGACTATTTAAAAATACCTTCTTCGTGTAAAAATAAAGAAGAAGAAAGTTGTCATCGTGATGGATTTAGTTTTGTATCGGTCACCCCCGCCCTCTTTGGTGTATTGGGTTCTGTTCAATTTAAAAAGGGTGATGTCATTGTAACAAGTGATATGATCTATCATTCACTTGTAGATGCTATATCGCACATGTCACACACGTATCAACTTGATTGGATTACAGTACCCAGTCCACACGGGTGTCATTTAGATGAAATCTACAATGCCTTTGAACAAGTATTGAATGACCTAGTATTGGTCCAAAAACGAAATGTGAAATTATGTGTCTTTGATCATATATCTTCCAAACCATCCGTCATGTTTCCCGTCCAGAAAATATGTACACTCTGTCATTCTCTCAAGGTCCCCACATTAGTCGATGGTGCTCATGTACCTGGGTCTATACCATCTTTGTATATTGATATTGGAGCATTGAATGCTACATTTTATTGTGTTACATTTCACAAGTGGGTGAATACCCCCCGTGGATCATCAGGTGGACTTTGGGTCAATAAACAAAATGTCGAAACTCTCTATTCGTCCTTTATTGATATATCCAGAATTGTCATTGACGGTGGATGGTTAGGATTATCCAATGATAGCAATAACAATAACAATAACAATGAAAACGACGGGAACAAGAACAAGACCATCATGGAAATGTATTTAGATGCCTCTAAACCAGGATATTTAACAGATGGATTAACCCAAGGTATTTATGATGAAAGTACACGAGAATATGAAAATATAATGGTATTGCCCCATTGTCTTGATATTGTATTAAAAAAGGAGGAAGCATTGCAAGCTCATGCCATGAAACTTAGACGTGACTCTATACAAATTTTATCAAGTGCATGGAATATGACCTTGGAGGAAGCAACCATATGGTGTGGTGGTAGTGATGATGTTGCTTTACCAATGTTATCATTTCCACTACCGACATTACGTTTATTGAAAGCAATTCGTTTTCATAGACAAAAAGACACAAGTAGTGGCAGTGGCAGTGAAAAAAGCAATGACCTTTCTCTACCTCAAAAATTAAAACTCATCAAGAAGCATGTTGTTTTAAAACTTTGGAATGAGTATGCAATTGAAGTTCCAATATTTGTTTGGAAGGGTACAGATGTTGGTGTTCGAATTAGTTTTGGACGGCATGTTGTTATGGACGACATTCAAAGATTAGGAGATGCCATTAATGAAATCACAGAAAAAGGCTTTGACGTTGAACAATGAATATTATATATTAGAAACAAAAAGTTCAATACCTCCCCCCTACAAACCACAAAATAAAAGCTTTTTTTTAAAAAAAAACATTCGTGGAGTGTACTCAAACATCATACACTATGGTGTTCATACAAACTTGTATTATCGAAATTTTTAAAAACGGCAAACCGGTCTGCGAAATGTTGGAATACATTATTCATTGGAAAAATAATATTCATTCCCCTTTTTTCATCTAAAAGATAGAAAAACCTATTAGGTGTACCAGGTACCTGTACTCAGTCAAAGAGTCCAAAGTAGTAAGCAGAGGCGGCATCTATATAATTATTTAATAGCTACGATGCTAAAAAGGATCAGCAGAACATCTACAGTTTATTGGACATTGTATTTTGTATAATGCGCCTCGTACTATGGTCCTGAGAACGCGTCGATCATACAATTGCTCATTGTACATTATTTGCATCGCTGGCGCATTATAAATCTGAACCCATCTACTACTATAGTCATTCCAATGACAAATAATAAAAACGTACCAAGTACCAGGTACGTGATATTTACCTCGGGGATAAATTTACGGTAGTAGAGCCGAACCCGTACCAAGTACCCTACAGAATTCAGTACTGCACCTGTACGTAGACCGGGTAGGCTCATGTCATAGGGAACATGTACCAGATACCATTACGTAGGTCCTACTGGTACTTTTGGTAGTTTGCTGTATGTGCGCCAAACAAAACGGGGGGGGACTATCCTACCGTACTCGTACCAGGTACACTTGAAACCAGTACTTACAGGTACTACTTCTACCGAGAGGCGAGTTTCTGCATTGTTTTGTGCGGTTGGAAAACAAGTATTTTTGGTATTTTTTGTACATTCACGAAAAGGCTTTGGAACTCACTCTCGCTCGCATAGTTTTACAATAGACAACCATACTCATATCCCCAATCTTCTTCATACCTTTACCGGTGTGTTACTTTAGAGGATTGAAACGTTCGTGCGGTGTAGGAAAAAAAAAACACCAAAGAGATAGATTTAAAAAAAAAGAGATAAAGAGAAAATTAAATAGAGAGAGAGAGAAGACGAATGAAACAAAAATGACTGCACTCAAAATACCACTACAACTCAAAAATGTATCGTCTTTGCGAAATGGAGGACGACGATCACACAGCCACACCAACAAAAAATACAGTCTTCGAGTAGGACGACAAATTCTTGTTGGTTTGGTAATTTCCTTACTTATACTCCATGTTTTATTGATGCGTACTGCACTTGTAAATCGATCACACGAATTGGACGGCCTTATTGTTCACTCCGAACAACGTGGTGCAACAATGTACGGATGCAATCCTCGATTATCCACTACCACAAGCTCCGTAGCTCAACTGTATTCCAATCCACAAACCTATGCAACACCACGTATGAATCGTAAACATCCGTTAGTTTGTCTTGTCATGACAACGTACAATATTGAAGACTACATTGGTTTCGCCTTGGACTCTATTTTAAATCAAACCTATTCGAATATTGAAATAATAATTGTAGATGATGTTTCGACAGATAACACATTTTCTATAATACAACGCTATGCAGATGAACAAGAACGACAACGAAAAGAAGCAAATGCGTATTACAATAACAAAATAATACGACGAATCCGTCCCATACAACTCGGTCATAATACCAATGGTGGTGCAGGACAACCTACCAACATTGGCATGACACATTGTTCCTCTAGAAGTGAATACATGATGATTATGGACGGTGATGATTATTTGGAACCTACTGCAACTGAATTATTTGTGCAAAGTGCCAAACAGCACGATGCCGATATAGTCATGGCAGACTTTAATTCCTTTATTGTCAACAATGAAACAACTGCTGCTGCTGCTGACGATGAATTTATATTTACAGAAGCCTATGATCATAAAGACAAATGGGAAACACTCCCTACAGATGTACCCTTTAATATTTTGTCCTACCCTGTTGCATTACGTATATCACCTGTTCCATGGCGTAAATTTTACAAACGCAGTTTATTAGAAGAATATAATTTAAGGTTCCCCGAAGGAGATTACTTTTACGAAGATAATACCTTCCATTGGTTAACATTGGGTCATGCAGCACGCATTACTAAAATTGATAAAGTCTTGTTCCATCATCGACAAGCACGGAAGGGTCAAACATCAGCAGTATTTGAAGCCCGTGATCAAAAAATATCACCCGATGAATATTGGAAAGGATACTCAGCAGCTGCTAGATCTGCTGGATACTTTCCTAATTTATATCAAATTGGTCAAATGTTATTTGATGATTTGGATATTACATCCAGTGGCGGCATCAAAAAATTGTTTGCTTCCAAAACAAGTAGTAGACAAGAACAAAACAATAATCCTTGTTCTAAAATTGCTACACCTGAAATTGCAAAAACATATTTTGAATTTCTCAAGGCATCACGATGGATTGCTAAATTTCAAAAATCACCAGAAATGAAAATGAAATTTGAAAATTTATTCGTTCAACATCGTGATTATTGGTTGGATAAATTATCACCCACCTATAAAGCATCCCTACCCAAGACAATTTACTTTGATCCACCAACCAATCTAAACAATACCAATACACACAATACCAAAACCATGGATTTATCCATCATTTTACCAACCTACAATGTAGCTGACTTGTTACCCTCCTTGCTAGAATCCATGTATGCAGGATTGGGGAATTACCGATCAGGCTTTACCTTTGAAGTCTTTGCCATTGATGATGGATCCTCCGATACCACCCTAGATATATTACGTTTGTTTGCCAATATACACAAGGATAACTTTTACTTGTTACAAACCTCACATGCCGGAGCTGGACGTGCACGTAATCGTGCCATCCCCTTAATGGAGGGTCGATATGTATACTTTGTCGATGCCGATGATACCTACGACTTTGCAGCCTTGGCAGATGCTGTCGATATAGCTACAACATCCAAATCAGACTTGTTAATTTTACCCTATGAACAAGAAATGGTTTCCAAAGGAAGCAGTTCCTTTCAGGGGATGATGGGAGGTGATCAACGGATATGGAATAAAATGCTATCTCGATGGTGGCTTGGTCCAGGACCGCAAAGAAGGCGTCGCGAAGAAGCCTTGAAATTAATTAATTATCCATGGAAACAATTGACCTCCACTAAACTCATGAGAGATGCAGATGTCTACTTTGGCCCTACCAAGGTCCATAACGATGTCCAATTCCATTGGACATCCATTGCGGCATCCCAAAACTTGAAGTTCCATAATTCCATTATATGTACACACCGTAAATTTGATCCATCGGTACGTGGTCAATTAACAGAAGTCAAAAGTGCTATCCGTGTCACAGCCCTAGATGCCTTGTCCTTGACCGAACACGCACTGGAGCGACAGGGTGCATTCCATATAAAAGAAGATGGTAGTAGTCATGGACAAAGTAAAGTCAAAAGAAATGCATTTGGTTTACGTCGTCATACCAATAAGTATGAAGAAGATTTATCTGGGGAAAGAATACGTAAACTATATCATTCATTTGGAGAACGATTGATAAAATGGGCATCATCTCGTGTGCCATCGGAAGAAATTAGCGAATATGATGAACGTACAAAAGAAATGAAACATGGTTGGGAACCATCGTCACTTCGTGCCTTTTTTGGAAAGGCAAGTAAACGAATAAATTTCCTCACCAAAAAGACAAAAGCTACAACAACAGCTGGATTATAGATAAATGCTATGTAGAGAGAAGCAAAATATATACACACATAATTCGCTATTTTGGGTTTATTATTTTTTTATGCCAATTTATCTTGCGGATCTGGAAATTTGCAATACAGCCAATACTAATCGCACGCCCTCTCTCAATGAGGATTCATAGTAATATATATATAAATAATCAAATACTCGCAAGGCCATTTTGGATACAACTTCTTCACCCAAGGTAAAATCAAACCAATGACATATGCCTTTTCCATTTGACCCATGAAAAGTAGACCAAGTCCAAGCCATAAGAATCCTGCATGGGAATGTGCTAATTCTTCTTCTTTGGCTTCAACAAGTCGTTGGACAATAGCACCACCCACAGTTTCACCACATTTTCCAACGCAAATCATACCAAGGGCCAAACCTATAAGTCGTACTTCCATCATGCCAAATTAAATGGGAATGAATGCTCCAGTCGAGTTGCAGTGCCCAAAGAAAAGGTCTGGCTTGTAAGTATTGTTACTTTGGTGCACTGTTCCCAAAGTCTTCCCAGCTGAGTTTAGTGTCTTGTACCACTCGTAATAAAATTGCATGCACAGCCGAGCACTCTCTGAGTTGCTCTTTTTCCAATCCTTACAACCCCACGGCTTTTGGCAATGCGTGAAATGGGCCACAGCCACCCCCGCCAACGGTGTGTCCCGACAGTCCTTGCACGGACTCTCCGTCCCATCGAGGCAAGTGTCGTCATCATCGTAAGGGTCATCTGCCATGTTATTGTACACACATCGATCAAGCTCGGCTGCCTTACCCCTTTGAACGAAGTCGTAATAATAAGCCAACAGCCCCTGGAGCCGCATGTCACCGTAGTATGCACCGCCAACAACTCCTCCTCCCCAGCCTTGGCCCCTTTTAAAATCCCCCTCCTTAACAATATCTCGCAACTCCGTAAACCGCTCCATGTCAGGCTTCACGACGAAGAAGCCTGCTTGCATTCCGACAACGCCCTTGGTGTTGATCATGCCATAATCCCGCGTAATAAAGGCTTCGATGTTTCTTGGCCTCACAGCATATCGGCTTTGAAGGGGGAGGCTCTTCCAGGAAGATGACTCCTCACCATCAATCAGAGCGTCAAATAGCTCGTCCATTGGCCGAAGGATAATTGTATCAAGGTCCAGATGAACAACGACGGGGTGTTCCATAAGAGTGTACGAGTACAGCTTCAGAAACTCCTTCTCGCCATTGCCTCCCGCCCCAGATCCCTTGAGGTGCGTGCGGAGGAACTCCCCCCTTATTTCCGTAACGCTGACGGGAGCATCTCTTCGCAAGACCTCATATCCCATGTCTCTAACATCTGATTCGCATTTCTCGGCGTCCGGGTGGACGAATGCTACCATCCGATGGGAGTACTTGGACCCGCTTGACGGATTCTCAAACGAATTACGCCTAGCGGACTCGGATATCACACCCATTGCAGAACGCAAGTTCCCATCACCCTTCTTGCACTTGGTGAGGGAGACGGCGTAAGCAATCGTGGCCTTGGCATTGCCGCTGCTGACAATCGATTCCTTGACATCATTTGTTGGAAAGAAAAAGTTGTGACCTGTCTGCCAAAGGTGTCTGAGCGATACCAATGAAAAGGCAGCAAGTATTATGAGAACAGGGATGATGGATTCTTTCATCATCTTTCTGCCCGTCCAATATAAGATTGCAACTGTTGTTTCTTTTGCTTTTTATTGATGGTAGAGTAGTGGCTTGTTTGTTGACCGTCCTAGAGTTATTCTAAACATACATCGTCGCCAAATAATATCATGAAAACTTCAGCGATACACAATTACTCATCAGAGACATTTCTTTTGATTTTTCATACTAGGTGGGTACAATATTGCAGGTTCATATTGGAAATAAGGAACGCTGGCCTATTTCGGAAAGCCGAAATGCTTGCTACTTGTGGACCTTGACCATGCACATGAATCGTGGTGTTCAGTCAAAAATTAAAATTTTCAATCATGAAGATGCTATTCTTTAATAACATCGAACATATTATTTATAACCAAATATTTTTTCTACTACTTGACCATTAATCGATAATTTTCCACTAGCTTTGTGAATCTTGAGAATCTTGCGTAGAGCCTAGTACATACTGTACCTGGTACGGAACGCGCCGGACCGATAAATGACATACTGTACGGCTCCTTACAATTTCTTTCATTTCCATCTAGAACTTGACGAACCCGACCGAACAAGCAAACAAGTCTACAATCAACAACATCAAAACAATAATATCATAGTGTTTCACTAATCAAGCATTACTACTAACACAACCACCTAAAATTAATGTAAATTGTACAGCATTGTTGCCATTTTTGTTTCCAAAAGAACATCATGAATTTTCATCATTTTTGTCATCATTTTTGCCAGCTTCTCGCATCTAAAGCCGTGACAATGCTGTTGAATACTTTTCAAATTCGTTAAATTCCACCTCCAATTCTTCCAATGAAAGGTAATCTTCCAGCTCATAACCAGAGACATCAGGGGATGGATATCTCAGCTGTCTAAAATCCACCTCTTCTTCCATTTCAATCATTTCAACTCCGACTGGTGATCCAATTGCTCCTCCTTCCCCACCACCATCATTTGCATAAAACGGTGCACATGCCCTTCTAACACCACAATGAAGTGCACCTGACTCCTTGGCAAACTCATCATCACCACCTTTGCAATGAAAAATTGAATTCACCATTTGAGAATGATGAATGTATGACCTTGCCAAAGTTTCTGCAGGAAACACCTGGTGTACACATCTCAAATTGTATTCCAAAGATCCTCCCCATGTAGATACCACCCATGATTAAAAAGTCCTTGATTCTCTGTGATGACCCTCTTTGCCATTGCCGCAAGAAACACTGTTGCGTCAGATACATTTGTCAAAGGTGAATTGGGAGGCAGGCTGATATTTGAAAAGCAGCGGCCACTTTTTGTATTTTGAAACTCTTTCAGTTTTTTTATCTTGGTGAGGGGTGGCATTATCCATCTGCCCTCTAAAAACAACAATCTTCCCAGTTTGTTGTGTTATTTGTAACTTGAGTTGGTCAAAAATTTCAAGCTTGTGAGCTAGGCAACCAGGGCGTTGCTTGTAGTTCCGAGGGCACAACCTGTAGTGCACAGAATTTCACCATGATGAATGTACAATAGAAATGAAACATGGTTGGGAACCATGGTCATCTCGTGCCTTTTTTGGAAAGGCAAGTAAACGAATAAGTTTCCTCAATTAAAAAGGCAAAAACTACAACAGATGGACTTAAACGTTCGCTGTTTGGTTTATTATTTTTGTATGCTAATTTATCTTTTGTCTTTTTTTCGTATCATTTATTACCCGTAAACTTTTTGGTGTTGAATCATCGTTCATTTATATAATATATTTTTGTGTTTATTTGCTTTCTTCTGGTTCGTAATCAGGATTATCCTTGAGGATAACAATACCTTCAAGGACACTACTGACACTCAACACTTCATCCGTACCCAGTTCAGCTCGTTCCTTAGAGGCAAGCAAGACAGGAGACGTATGTGTTTGGAAACCTGTAATTCGTTTAGGCTTACCAGCTTGTCCGACAGTTTCAACAGCTTGACCGACACGAACAGTGACTGGTCTCCATGACATATCCTCATTCACTGTAATGAGCATTCTTGGATTCATAGCGCACGTCAAATAGTATAGAAGATAGTGACTCTTATCCAACAACGTATTCTTCAAATCAAAGAAGGAATGAAGGAGTATAAGCATACTGCCCAACGCAGGCCCACTCATCAACATACGGTCAGAATGGATGGGGTTTAGTGTAATCAAACCCTTACCCATATGTAAAAGACCTTGTGCAATACGGACGCAAAAGATGTGACCTGCCTCCTTACTGTAAAATTCACTCAATTGTCGTAACAACCCTGCGACTCTTGAGTTGTTAGTACCAGCGCTCACAACACCCAAACCAATGATGGCATTTTGAGAAATTTCAGTATCCGGGTCATGTGATAATCGGGAAAGTTGATCAATCACGGCAAAATCAGGATCTGAAATGTGCAATACAGCCAATGCTAATGGCACGGCCCTCTTAATGGGGAGTTCACAGTAATGTAACAAGTGATCAAATGCTCGCAAGGCCATTTCGGATCCAACATCTTCACCCAAGGTAATCAAACCTACACCAATAACGGCAGCCATTTGATGTTCTGCATCTTCTGTCAAATGTTCAGTACATTGATGAAGCATTTCTTGGACCTTCAACACATTACCACTACCGGCGTAGGCGCAACTTTCAAGCATAATGGCTGCATATTTGGAAATCTTATGGTCCACAGTTCGGAGTGCTTCCAACATGGCATCTGCCTTTTCCATTTGACCCAAGAAAAGTAAACCAAGTCCAAGACACAAGAATCGTGCATGGGAATGTGCTAATTCTTCTTCTGTGGCTTCCATGAGTCGTTGGACAATGGTACCACCCACATTTTCATCACACTTTCCAACATAAACCATACCAAGAGCCAAACCTGCAAGGCATACCTCCATCATACCATTGTCACCACCCTCGGAACTTTCCACAACGGGTATAAGCAAGTCAGCGACATCCTCACGAGCGCTTCCAGCGTAGGCAATACCAAGGCCAGTACATGCAGCACATTTCATAATGTGGACATCACTTTCGACATGTTCGGATAGTAATGCAAGTGCGGGATCAGCATCGTTACGGACACCACTACTCAAAATTCCGACGGCAAGCGCAGCACCGGCCTTAACGTAGTCTTCCGACGAGTATAGGAATTTATCAATCTGTGTTAAACCTTCATCCACATTCCATAAAAGGATGGATCCAAGTGAAGCAGCAGCTGACATCATACCATGATCCTTATTTTTGTAAAGCCATTCATTGTCGGGCGTCATTAGCTTATCTTGTCCAAAGCCTGCATTGACAAATGCATTCACGAATGTACTAGCAAGATTAGCTCTTGCAGAATCGACTTGTGCACCACCTGTATCTCTACGACGACTGAACCCTCCTGTTTCGGCCAAGTGTGACTTGTAGATATCTTCAGGTGTTTTTGCATCCATGACGTCCAAATCTTGTGCAAGCTTAAGGAATTGTTCACTCAATTGTTCATTACCAATCATTTGATTCAAATCCTCAGCATCATCACCGTCCTCCACTTCAAAATTGACACGGTGTCGACCTAAAAGAAGACACATTTGCTTCTTCATAAGTTCATCCTCACATTCCGAGAGAAGTTCAGCAATAACTTCGTCTCTGTTCATACGAAGTGCGACACGGAGAGCATCAAAATATTGGTTTTGTTTACGGAAAATTTCATATGCAGTTTCAAGCATTTCCTGAAAGAACAAACAAAAGAGACAATAGTGTTGAAGTTGAGTCAGTGGAGTGTGTCCCCAGCATGATGATATATCAAGAGAGCGATCAATGACCACACACGCCTGTAAAGGACCCTAATCTCATCTTGCTATTTCTCACTATGAAACTTACCACCAAATCATCAGGATCTGACATGAAATCAGCTGTCTTTGTCAAATATAGACATATCCTTCCGTAATTGTTTTCATCAATCGCATCAAGTTTTAATAAGTTTTTGAGACGTTGAACTTCGATCAATAGATCCACAGCCTCCGCTTCAGCATTATGTGTCACATGGAAGGGTACAATCACATCCACCATCCCCAACAAATCTTGGAAGGGTTCGTCGGCGTCCGGATCGGCACCATTCAAGACACGTTCATTGTATTCTTGACCAATTTCACCCGCCAAACTACGAACAAATTCATGTCCCCAAGAACCCAAATTATCTTCAGCATTGGCAGATTTCGATCCACGGGATTCCAATAAATCATAATCCTTCATACCAGAAAGTTTGAATTTGAGACTCTCTCGTTCATCTGTAAAAGTTATTAGTGAAACGAAACAGTAATGCAGGGAGGAAAAAATCATTGTGAGGTTGGCGGGGGAACATCATCATCTCACAAAGACAGCAAACAAGAGTCACCTCAATTGGACAACAACCAACCAATCCGATAAGTTTTTTTTTTAAAGTACATACCATGATTACCCATTGTCATGGAAAGGACTGAAAGTACATCCGCCAATCGTGCCTTCAATTCAAGTAAATCATTTCCAATCGAAGATTCATCCTCCTTGGTTTCGTCCACAATGGTACTGTGAAGTCTTTTAATGTCAGCAAAGTGTGGACGTAAAAACTTCAACGGTTTCGGGACAGATGTCATACTCGATGTTGCCGTACGGAGTTCTGTCACAATCACATCCAATGCCTTGAGACGAAGGGGAACAGTCACAGCCTCTTCCTTGTCGACATTCAACACTGTCGAAACACATGTATCTAATCGTTCCTTTAATTCTTGATCTTCTTCCGACAAGGCATTTTCTTCTTCTTCTGCCTTGTCTTTATTCTTTTTCTTATCATCCTTCTTGTCCTTTTTATCAGTTTCAGCTGTCATTTCGACAGCCGTATCGTCTTTCTTATCAATAGGTGCCATCGTGTTGTTTCGCTTGTTTCATGTGATAGGGAAAATGACAAACTTGAACCACAGCGTACTAAATAATAACACGGCACTGCGGTAGTCAATATGGATGCCCTGTGATATTCAAATCTTGTCCCCCCACCCCTCCCTTGTCACAGACGTCCAAATCTACTAGACTACTGTCGACTTCGATACCTATCGCTCTTTCTCTATCAATCCTCTCTCTCTCTTGGAAAGATCACGAATGCAAAAGAAAATCGAAGTCTTGCAGTCTTCCGTATAAAATCTTCGAGAAATCTCCAAGGAAAACTAACTTTATATCCAAAAAAGACAAGCACACAGACAACAAAATTGTTCATGATGTGTGTTTTCTACTACTCTCTCTCTAAAAAGCAAAACCTCAACCCTCATATTCTCTAAATTATTTTCCTCTGCCCAGAACTCGAGTAACCTTGTCACGAAAAACACTTCACTCTCTCTCTCTCTTTTTCCCCTCCCTCCAATCTCATCCAACACATACACATACACATACACACCATCCTATCGACGACTTGTGTTGTCATTTCTAAGAGAGAACAGATTCATTACACGGATGAGATCAAGTCCTCGTCTCTCTCTCTCTCTCTCTCTTTTTATTTCAAATACAAGCTTCTTTCATAGTACCTTATTTACACAATGTGGAATAGTTTTCGAACACAATTGACGGAAAAGGTCAAGGGAATTTTGACCAAGAATAGTAGTAACAAGAAAAAGATATTGGAAAATCATTACGAGATTCCAAAACACAACAAGAACACTACTACTACTACCACAAATTACGAAACACCTACCTCCTTATTCCTCCCCCCAAAAAATAAAAATAATCATCCACAACAAGAAGCATGGCATCCAACAAGTGACAATCGTCCTACAATTACACAAAATGCACGGAACGCATTATTTGAAACAAGTAAATCTACCTTGACCAAAGCATTCGAAACAAGTAAATCTAAAGTAACTCATGTTACAACTAAAGCTACAACATCCACAAGATCAGCATTAGAAAAAGCCCAACAAGAAGTACACAATAAAATTAAAAATGTAGCACACTACGCAGTTACCCAAAATGTAATATCCACCAAACGTAAACATACTAATAATACTATACCTATACCTACACAAAAACAAGTATCAAATCAAATTCAACAAGTGACACAATCGGCATCTACAATGATGAAGGATACATCTCAAAAAGCTACTAAACATTTCAAACATACGACACAAGAAGCTACAGAACATCTACAACATACCCAACAACGGATGAAGGAATCCACCAAACGTCATTTCTTTGGATTACTCCATCAAGCGAAAGCTACACGTGATAAAGCTATAAAATGGTTCTTTGGATGGTCCTTGGCAGCTATTGGTATATATGGCTTTGCCACTACTCTACCCAAAGAACTAATACGATATACATTTGAAAAAGGAACTACTACTAGTAGTACTACTACGAGAGGAAATGACAAGAATAATGAGGAAAAACAAGTTCAAGAACAAAAACAACAGATAAATCAAACAACCGATACTAACTATAACAATTCGTGGTGGTGGAATAGATCACAATCAAATGATATGAATGATAATAATACTGCACACGAGATTAAAACAAGATACAGCAGTGATACAAACGAGACCAATCGATGGAAGTGGCTTACACCTTGGAGGAGGAAGAATATAAATAATGATGAGGCATCCGTATCTGAAAATAAATCGTCGTCGTCGTCGTCGTCATCACCATCACGATGGTGGGCATAGATAATAATAATAATAATAATAACAAGAGTATTAAAATTATGTTTTAGACCTTTTTGTTCCCATAGTATAAACTCTAGTAGCTGCGAGATGTGCTTTTTCAAAAATGTGTATTGTATATCATTCGTTTTTTTTTTCTATATATTTAATACTTGGAACGTTTGTTTTTCTTCTTGATGACATTTTTCTTCACCATGTTGGAACCATTCTGTTGTTGTGACGATACGGTTCGTCTTGCAGATTGATATTTTTTTCGTTGTGTTGCTTTTCCATTATTGGATCTTCTATAGCTGTTACTCCCTCTATTACTATTACCACCACCACCACCACCATGTTCATCTTGTCCATGCATACCTACTAATGTTGTAAATATATCTGTCCCAATTAATAAATCTTTCCCTTCTTGCATCATAGAAGTTGGATGGTTATTATTATTATTATTGTTATTGTTGTATTCTCCTCCTCCAATGAGTACGGGTGTTGTGGGAGGTTCTACCTTGGGTATAGATGCACCTTGGAAAATAGCACGATTCGATAACGACCGTTCTAATTGTTGTGTACGTTTTTGTATAACGTGTTGCATTCGTATTTCTTCTTGTTCTTCTTGTTGTTTCATTTCGGATTCTTGTGCCTTGACTTGTAAAAGTTGTGCTGCTGCACTTGAAGTGTTGACAGTCGTCGTAGTCGTAGTCGTAGTAGATGATAATGGTGCAGCAGCAGTAGCAGCAGCTGTAGCACTAAATTCAGATAAATCTAAACCAGATGCAAAACAGGATTCAAATGAACCTCCTCCTTGAGACTTTGTATTTGTACCATTTGCTTTCATGTCGTTGAATGTCCCTGCAGCTTGTTGCAAGGAAGACATGTTTTTTTTTTTCCTACTTTTTTTGGAAAATAGCGACAAAGGGACGGATTTTCAAAACTTAAATTCTTTCGAGAGAGAGAGAGAGCTGTTTTTATAGATATATTTTCGATTTTTTCTTCCTAATCAAAACAAACTTGGTTTTTTCTTGAATTTAATATGGGGGTAGGTTGAAAACAAGAATAGTATTGACACGAGCGAAATGTTTGTGTGTTGTTGGTTGCAGAGAATGTATTGTTTTATAATATAATGGTGTGTTGTTGTTGTTGTTGTTGTTGTTGTTGTTGTGTAAACACAACATGGCCTTTTCCTTCTTGTGCATTCTATGCAAACTTTTTGACTTTTTTTTTTTTTTGATTGGCACGGAGGAACCATCTGTCTGCCTACACGATCTTTGAATCTACACAGAGAATCAAAGAAGAACGTCTGTCTGTCTATACAATTACAGGAGTCAGGTATGATGAACTTTAACTTGAATGATGTTTGTGAATTACAGTTTTCGTACGAGAATACCAGTGTGTGCATGTATAAAATAACTTGAGAATACTAATCCCATTTTCAATTTTCAATCACTTTCATTCTTTGTAAACGCAGCATACTTTTGGTGGTTGAGAGTTCATGCATACTAATAATATATTCTAATTTTACAAAAAAACTATCTCTACACTCTTACTCGGTCTGTGCAAGTAGTCCATCTAGAATTGACGAGGGAAAAAAAAAAAATCGTTTCTTTGTAACTCTGATTATTACCTTATTGAGCAATCAATCAGTTTTTTTTTTTTTAAACACCTATTCGAAAAGGCAATTTTAAATATTCTTGAATTTTCTGTAACAACCATGACTGTACGTAAATACATCATCTCATCCTTGCGTACTTTTTGCAATAAGCTACTCAATAGACACGAATAATGATCATCATTATCATTTTTTTTTTGAAATTCCAATATTCTGTGTAGTTCACGTGTACATGATACAACATGAATGCATCACATGTCTGAATCATTCATATATATATATTTGTTGTTGTACTGTTACCTTGTTTTCTTTTGTGTTACACATTGGTATCGGTTACTTACTTGACGCAGCATGTTGTTCTAAACATTCTTTCCATGACTTGATAAAATCTTGACATGCTTCTTCTTGATGATTACGTTTCGAAAGACACCATTGTATTGCACATGCTTGTTTTTGACATTTTTGTTCTTGTTGTTCCGAAGTTACATTTGAACCACCATTACCTGTAGTAGTAGTACTACTGTTACTCCTACTTTGGTCATGACGAGAATTGTCACCACTGCTTGGCATGATTCTTCTTTCCTCTCTAGAGAGAGTATTTATTTATTATAAAATTCTATTCTACTATGGACTTGAAGATACTATCTGTATACTTCTTTGATTATTTCAACACGCGTTTCGTTGGGAAATGACATTCGATGGGTGACAACAATCAAGTTGCCAATGTGCAATGGGATCACGTCAAGAGAGAAGAGAATGACGACAAGAAGAAGAAGAAAAAGGTGGGCATTCTCTGGTTGGAGGGAGTCGGACAAAGAACAGACTTATATGTCATTGTTTGTAGCTTGGAATATAGATTTGAGAAAGGAAACCAAATGAGCATTAATTTCAGACAAACAGAAAGACACCAAACAGACGCAGTTGACAACGGTTCTCATTTTTTCACCCAGGGAGACGATTTCTCTTTCACTCCAAAAGCACCCTGTTTGTTCACACTGTTCAAGAGTAGACACAGATTTTTCAAGATTACCCCCCCGCCTCTCTGGCTATCTTTCCGCGAGAAGAAGAAATAGCGTTCCCAACTACCTACCGTACACGAACTTGTCTCCTAAAATCTTTGCTTGTATCGTACCAACAAGAAACAAAATAGTATACTCACACGATACAGATACGATTGCTTCAATTCTCTTCTTCCTATAGATATTCCTATTCACTAAAAAAAAGAAGAAGAAAGAAAGAACGAAACGAAGCAATACAACAATAGCAAACCAACAAAAAACATAATACTAATATTATACATGTTTGGATTGATGAAACGTAGAGAAGCCTTTGCCTTATTACCATTATTTCCAAATATTTTCATGATGTTTATGCGTGCTCAAGGTCGTCATCAACGTGATTTGATCGATTCATTGGTACGATCCCAAGTTATAACAAGTCCTCAAGTTCGTCAAGTCTTGACCAAGGTGGATCGTAAAAATTATATTGGTGATTTAAATTTCAGTCAAGGTGCTGAATACATTGATACACCCCTGGCTATTGGGTGTGGTCAAACTATATCAGCACCACACATGCATGCGCATGCTATGCAAGAAATGTTACCCTACCTTCAACAAAGTAAAGCATCCAGTGTTAACATTATGGATGTAGGTTGTGGGTCAGGGTATTTAACAGCTGCATTGGGGAGGTTAGTAGATGATACGACACATGACCCAATTTTAGGCAAACCTGGTAAAGTGTATGGGATTGATGTATTCCCAGAATTAGTGGATATGACCAAGGAAAACATTGGTAAAGAAGATCAAGATTTGTTAGATAACAACATTGTTCATGTGTCTGTGGGTGATGGATGGAAGGGCTTGCCTGATAAGAGTCCGTTCGATGCCATACATGTCGGTGCTGCAGCAGATAGCTTCCCTCAAAATCTCATGATGCAATTACGCGTCGGCGGTGTTTTAGTTATACCTGTAGGTCCTGATGGTGGTTCTCAAGCCTTGTATAAGGTAGAACGCGTTGCAGAATCAAAGACATTTCACGATTCTGACTTTGAAAAGAAAATGTTATTAGGAGTCCGATACGTCCCTCTTATTCATAAATAATGAAATACCCTTAACAATATACGAGACAAAAGGAAAAACAAGGTTGTAAATTCAGTTTTAAAAGAGAGAATGGCAATAGTGCGGACGGAGGAAAGATAAAATTTGAACGTCAAATGCCAATTCATGTATAATTACATGTCGTTTCATAGAGTACAAGTATCTTTGATATACAATCTAAAACATTAATAAGTTATCATCTCTAAAGATAGAACCTGTGTCTATACCTCTTGCCGCGGTTGTTGTTGGGGTCGTTTTTGATGACTGCTACTGTGTATGTATGCTTAATGTGTGGTAACTGACATGAAGCAAGAATTATTCATAGTCTATTATGTGTCTCAACCCCATTGACGTTTCTTCTCCTGTCGGCGAGCTGATCACCTCTGTTTCTTTGCTTTCTTATTTCCCTTTTTCTCCTGGCTGCTTTTCGGCTTTTTCTGTATGCCCTGAAGACGAATCTTCTTTTGCTTCTTTTGGGTAGCCCGGACCTTCTTCTGAGGTCTCAGAAAAAAATGCGGATCTGATGGCAAGCATCCAGCCTTCTTATATGACTTTTCCCGTCGTTCTAAACGATTATTGGAATCAACCCGGTTTACGACTTTCTTTGTTGCCTTGAGGATACGGCCTTCTCCTTTTGAAAATTGGTTCCTTGGAAGGCATGATTGCCTAGCTGATATATTCTTCCTTTTTGCCTCCAACAAGAGCACGTCCCGTGCCTTTTTGGTGTTAGCGTAGTAGTTGAAGTCGAAAGCGTAGTAGTTGAAGTCGAAAGGAAGATCTGTAACGACTATTCTTGCTCTTCTCCCCGAGGCATTCTGCCATTCTTTGTAGACTGGTATGGTGCACGAACCACGCTCTCGGTATCGTTGCTCTACGTGATTCGAAACAATTGCTGGAGGATTGTACTTTTGGACGATGCGGTCTAAATTTCGTCCTTTTCTGTCTGCCTTCAGTCTACCCGCCTTCTTCCGCTTGTTTGCGATGTACCCACTTTCGACTCTCCCTGACATCCTAGCAAAAGATGAATTATGACGTCGTTTACTTACTTTTGGTTTGCCTTCATTGGAACATTCTGCTTCTGGTGTCCCTTTTTTAAGGATAAGTTGGAAATTTATGATAGGAATGTGCCAATAAAGCATCTTCACCCCCCCCTCCGTGTTTTCTGTTTGCGAATTCTTCGACTTTTGTTTCTTGTTTTTTTTTTGCTTTGCACACACCAGGGCCTTCATTCCGCAGTTGGCCTGATGGTTCACTACCTTTTCCACATACAGCCGTGGAAGTATCAACTTTCGAGCTACTAGAATTCTTCTCGACCCGGTTCTGTTTGACCTTTTTGGCTTTCATGACAGCCCCCTCCGTGTTTTCTGTTTGCAAATTTTCCGACTTTTGTTTCTTGTTTCTTTTTGGTTTGCCTACACCAGAACCTTTGGTGCTCTGTTTGTCCTCTAAGTTCATGGCCTGCACTATCGGTATATGTAGACCTGCTTCTTTAGCAGCATCTCTAGAGGCCATATGGTACCGTGGCTGCCTACGAAGTCAAAACAAGGTCACTTCTACCTGACCATGTTTTGTCCACTCTCGACGGGGATGGCTGTAACCTGGATTTTACCCGTTTCTTTTTCTTATTCCATCAGTTGAAGCCTAAAACGTAAGAGTAACATAGCATGCTTTTAGCACACGAAAAGAGCAAGCATGGCGTTTTCGAGCAAATTTGACTCCCACGATTTCATTGGCGCAAAACATTTTCAAATTTTGGCGTGGATCAAATTTGAAACGATTCGCACATATTTACAACTTATTCAAACGTCAACTACCACTAAATGTTGTTAAGTTGTTTAAAAAATGTCATATCAACAGAACAAGTCTTTGTCTATACCTCCTGCCGTGGTGGTTGTTGGGGTCGTCTTTGATGACTGCCACTTTGTGCATATACTGCATGCCTTCCAATTTTTGCATCATCTTTATCATTCATTGTATTTAAACTTTCAATCGCAGTAGTAGTAGCAGTACTACTCATAGTGTTGTGACCTTGAGGATCGTGTCCCTCCATCTTATCATCCAAAAGTAATGGTTCAAGTTGGGGAACTCGGTCACTATCACTACCGTTACTGTCACGATGCTGTTGGAATTTTGTAGGATGGTGTCGTTTAACTTTTTCTTTTTCCATAGTATACCATATACCACCTACCAATGCCATGGTCATACTGACTACAACCTGCCATGTGCATGTTTCACGAAAGTAATAAATTGACATACATACAGACCATATCCGTTTCCCTACATTCAATAAGGAATGGGTCAAGACGGTGGTCGAATCTAATGTTACAATCGAGAAGAAATTGTACAATGGATGATACACAATAGACTGAAAGGAAAGTAATTTCAAAGATGTGTTCACGGTATGTAAGTTTTTCCAATCACCACATAGTGTCACCAGCACTGCCAAAAATAAACTATTCCATAACCCCGACATGAATGATAATGTTCCAAACTTTAAAAGTTGTGTTTGAAATTTAGATAAGTCCTTTTCCACACTTTTGTTGTTGGCATTTAGTTCTTGTGATGTTGGGGCTGCTATTGGTGATATTGTTCCATCTTGTCCTTGTGGAAGTGATGCTGCTGCTTTTGTTGTTGTTGTTGTTTTCGTTGATTTCAGTAACACATTACGTAATGACAATGTGCATCCACTTGCCAAGGATGCAAGGATACTAAAGTGTATTAGCTTTTCCGACGTCTTCTTTTTGGTAGTATTGTTGGTTGTTGCAAATACCAACGATACCGAGGATAAAACCACAATGGACATGGACATGACTATACCGGATGTTATGTTTGTCCACTTGGCACGTCCCCACCACGATGGCAAAACACATTCTGCTAATACTAATGTTTCAAATGGTTCCAATAATTTGATAACTTGTACAAGAGTTGCTGATCCATAATATATGCCCAACGTTGTAAAGAAGGATCCTGAAGCATGAACCAAATTCAAAACATTATTGTTGTCGAATAATTGTTGGAATGACAAGACATTTCTCATTTCACGTATAGCTGTTCGTAAGGGTCTTCTTTTCTTATCATTGTTGTTCACTGTATTTGAATTAATAACTGTTTCAAATGCAGAACAACCCAATAACCCTACAAATGCTATGAATGTTCCCATGAATAATTGAAGTGTTGTCACAAGCACAACCGCTATCCAACCTGAAAAATGTAAGAGTAATGGATTAGTACTACTCAAAGTAGTAGAATTCTTATCATAGTCATCAATTCCTTCATGATCATTGTCAACATTATGGTTGCCATGATTACTGCTTTTAAAGTTCTTTAGAAATTGATGTACACAGACGGAATTTAATCCATTTGTTAAATACCAAAGGAAAATGATCGGTAACGTTTTACCAGTTGACCTTGGAATTGATACCATTTTTGTTTATTTTTGGGGCCTTTCTGGAGAGAGTATCGCAAGATCACTACATTTTATAGCTTGTGGTAAGTCCTATTTTATATTCTTTCTCTAGAGAATAATATGTCTACAATCTGCACCGCATGAGACGCCACTGCATTGTCGTTGTTGACTCTCGCAACTCTTTTTGCCCATGCAACTGTCACATTTTTCAACAGGTATGTCATTTTTAAATATTATTTCTTTTAGTCGACCGAGTCATCCCTCTCATCCAAAGATTCTTCGCGCACCATAGCTACGCGTATAAAAGACAAACGTGGTGGCATGCATCAAAAAACCAAAATCCAAAGAAGAAAAGTGTCGGCGTTTCTCTGTAGTGTGGTTCGCTTTAGCATAGAGGTAATCATCGTTCTTCAATGATGCACTAACACTTCAAAACTGTCCGTGTCATTTCATTTCGTGTCTTCTCAGCTGATATCGGTTGAAAAAGCTACAAACGACACTCTTTTTCTAGCTCACATCTGTTACGAGAAAAGAAAAGTTGTTGGGAATAAACATATAAAACAATAATACTATATTCAACCATGATGAAGATTCAGGTGGCATTACCGACACTGATGTGTGTACCGCTTCTACTCCTCCTCCTCCTCGAGCAAATGCCATTCACTAAAGCTGCATTTTTGTCACCATCCTTATCCAAAATATCCACCATGTCAACATTCAAAAATCGAAATGACAATCTAAAATGGTCCTTCATGTCTTCATCAAGAAATAGTCTCAATGAAGGAACTTTCAAATTATTATTATCAACCGATGACAGCAACAGCAACAACAACATAGTGAAACTGAAAACGGCAACCAGTAAGCATGTCACGGATCCAGATAAAGCAACAGCAGAAACAAGAACATTTCAGGAAAGGAATTATGAACTGGATTATTTGCAAACTACCAAAACGATACTTCAATATTCAGCTATTGTATGTACAGCCGTATTTGTTCTTCCATTACTTTTGCCTCATCATGATGGTGGTGGCTTCATCGATAGTGCTACTACAGCATGGGCCATTGATCATCCTGTAGATAACATAGCTCTCAAGATACCCAATCCTATACCCGATGCTGATCCACGATACTTTGTATCAGGTGGACTTTGTGCGGCAGCAAGTCATGGTGTCACAACTCCCATTGATGTTGTGAAAACACGCATGCAAGCCGAACCGGAAGTATACCAAAACAAAGGGTTGTTATTATCCACAACTTCCATTATAGAACAAGATGGACTATCGGCCTTATTGGGTGGATTAGGACCCACAGTTGTTGGATATGGATTAGAAGGTGCCATGAAATTTGGTTTATACGAATCACTCAAACCACAATTTGCCTTGCTGTTATTTGGTCAAAGTGGGGGGTCCAGTCCGGCGGCAGCCTACCTATTGGCCAGTGTAGTAGCAGGTGCTGTTGCAAGTCTCATGTTATGTCCAATGGAAAAAACAAGAATACGTTTAGTCACAGATCCAACATTTGCTACTGGATTGGTAAGTCCTCCACAATAAATAACACACAAGACACGTCCGTCGAGCCGTGGTTGGTTGCTGAATTTGTCTCTTTCTGAACATTTCCAACGAAAACTAATCAATCATGGTGTTGTTTGATTCGTATCGTTTTTCTCGTTTTATTTTGATCAACATATGAATATAATTATTATTATCACAGCTTTCTGGTCTTCAACGTTTAATTGATGAAGAAGGTATTTTAAATATTTTTAAAGGAATGCCCGCTATGCTTTCCAAACAAGTTCCGTATGTAAGTACTGCATTGGGTTCATCGACGGGATGTAGTCGTACTGCAAAACTGGTTATACAGATGCGTCGTGTTGTTGCGTACATGGCCTGCTGTACGATTTCCAGTGCTCTACAGTTTAATAATGTTCGTTTGGTGTGTTTGTTCGATGACTCTAACATGTGGATGCACTTCTTTTACACTTTATGTATTTCACAATATAGACATTTTCCAAGCAAGTCTCATTTGATATGTTTGCAGGATTATTGTATGGATTTGCTGCAAATGCTAACTTTGCAGCATCAGATGTCAAATATGAAGTTTCAATTGGTGCAGCATTCCTAGCATCTATATTATCATGTATATCTAGTCATCCAGGTGATGTTGTATTAACGGCTACCTACAAACAGGGACAACAACAACAGGCAAGTAGTGGGAGTGATGGTAATGTTGCTACTATTGCTACTGCCAGCGAAAATGGTTTTCCTCAAGTTGTAGCAAATATTTTCAATACAAGAGGTATTGGTGGGTTCTTTACAGGTCTGTCAGCACGATTTGTTCATGTTGGTGCAATCATTACCTCCCAACTTGTATTATATGACATTGTGAAACAATTATTGGGTTTACCAGCTACAGGAACTCATTGAAAGCCTTTATATCAGTAAAATGGTGTAATAAACATAGTAACACCCAACTTGATCACGAAAATCTTGCTTTCTAACAATGCAAAAAACGCTTATTAGACTTTCGAAGAATGTCTTTGGTTTCTTAGTTTTCCACACGTTCCATGAAACTGGCATTGTTACCAGACAAACCAAAGAACAATGCGCGATACGAGTACATAGTACCCGGAAATGATGTAATATCATGATGTGTTGTTGACGTATAGTAGGCTCGAAAAATACAAAGTAACATATGGGTTTTGCACGATTCAAACAAAGAACACATGATATACATCCACGGTCATATCATCATTCACGAAAGTGAAAAACCGAAAGTAGGGTGTAGTACGTATAACAATTTTACATTCATTTCCCTACCTACTTGCCAAATAATGGACCACAAAGGTCATTTATGGTGTTTCACTGTTGGGCTTCTTCTTTGCCGCTATGGCTATTGTCATCATCTTGATCTAATTCATCAGATTTAGTGGACCCCAACGAATTGCTCATTGAACTCTTTCGAGTAATTGAAAAATCTGGTTGTCCGTTTGAAAGCGGATCACAATCTTTCTGAGTAGAACCATTTTCTAAATCACTATCATCATCATTAGCACCTTGTTGTTGGTCCGATACCATCTCCAATGCCCGTGCTCGACTTTGCAAGCCCTTTAGTTGCATAATGGTATCTAATGTATCCATAAACAATGCTGAAAATAAAACAACCCATGATCTGGCTAAAAGTGGGTAGCTCACCAAGGAAAAACCCAAAATGTACGCCACAATACGGTGTGTGCGTTCCATCACAAACACGAATTTTATCACTGTAAAGGTGTCCCTTTTTGATAAAACATTTCGTTTAACAACACGGTACAAAGCTCCAGAATTGCCCCACAAGTCCGATGTGAACCATACTATTGATGCACTTAAAATACCCGATTCAAACTCACCAGGCATAATAATCCATGTTCCTACCAAAAGTAATGCAAAAGTATGATGAACTGTAAGAAAGACTTTCCATTTAGTAGGTAAAGTGAACCAAAATAAAAGGAAGACTCCAACTGATTATAAAATTGTCAAATAATGTGAAACTCTTTAGTTAGATATAAACAACGTTGCGGCGGCATACGCCGAAGAAGACTACATTTTTTGTCATGATACTATTTTCAAGAAGGTTCGTCAACTTACCATCCAAAGAGTATTTCCATAAAAAGAGTATATTCCAAGCTTTAATGTATACATCAAAACCTAGGAAGAGAGTAACAAGCAAGCTTGTATAAACTACTAATCCATCTGTGTAATATGCAAATATTACAATGTTCGCCCTAGATAACTTGGTTTGAGCAATCTTTTTGACCTTGAGTAAATAAAGAATCATCTTTAGAATAGGTTGTAGGGTCAATGTTGTTGCTAACACAATAACAATCGCTTTCATTGGACCAGAAAAGGTGCTAGCATGTGATTCTTTGATTTTAACAAATTGAGCAGTAACAAAGTATGACAAGGAAGCCAGAAGAAACGCCCCTGCGATCAATCTACCTTTTTTAAAAATAGGTTTATTTTTCCTTATCGTGTCTATCACCGATTCTTCTGATGTTGATGAATGTTTATTCATCTGGTCGGTGTTATTATCTTCATCTTCATCAATCCCATATTGTTCAGTGTCTCCTATTTTGTCAATCTCTTCATAATCCAAATCAAAATCTGTTTCTAAATTATTATATGCTTCTTCAATATGAATCTGAATTTCGCTTGAACTCTCTGAAATTCTAGTCTTCACGCCAACCAAACTATTCTTTATAGAACTTCCAAAGTTACTCGCTCTTGATGGGCGCGGACGGTTATGACCATTATTGTTGTCGTCGTTGTTACTTTGACTCATTTTGAAGTCTTGCAACAAAATTACCTGATGATGATGGTGCTTGCACAATGTTGTTTTTGTAGAGTACCAATTCTAGGTACGTGGTGCAGTACAAAAGAATGGCTTTCAAAAGATTGGCGGATAATGATTTTATTCTTGGTACATACGTCTTCGATCTTCGTGATTGTGAATATTCGTAAAAATCACGTAAAACCTGATATATCGATGGTGGCATTCTGTAGTTTTTAGTAGTGACTATTATTATATTACGATGGTGATATAAGGATTAGAGGTTTCTTAACGGTTGCTACTGGTACTGACTGTCCGCTACCGGCATGTAATCAAATTAGTAGCTCACGTTTATTAGGGGGGAAAAAAAAGAAAAAAGAAAAAAATTCAATATAAGGATTAGAATATGACGACAGGCATGAGGATATTTAAATATTTAGTGATATACTTTTACTGTACTTCGCTACAAATCATGGTACAGTACCTGTACTAACCCAATTGTACTAGACGCATGTACAAGTTCCCTGTAAATCTTGTTACTGTCCCCGTAAATTAGAATCAATTTTGATAATCGTGCATCTCCCAGACGTGCAATCCTATTACCATGAGAGATCGCGTCTGCAATGCGTTGAAATGCAGTACAAATCGACTCACACCTCTGACGGATTCTACTGCTTTCCGTTGGTTGTGTGAACTCACTTTGATTTTTCACAGAAAACTTTGCGCGCCGGCGGTGCTTTTGCGATATTTTTATTTTTGCGAAAGCAAGGAGTTGCAATCTGTTGTAGTGCCGACCACCGACCACCGACCACCCGGCGATGAACCAAGCCATCGCCACCACATAACATTGTTGGGTCGCTTGCACATTGCAAGATGAGCACCGACAAGTATCGCGTGGACACCGATGCCGTCTCCGATGACGACGAGGCCGTGGAATTAACGCAACGCAAGGACAATCGCCGCAACGGTCACGCCAACAGCTCCTTGCGAATTAATCTCCCCGCCGTGTTACTTTCGTTTTGCTTGGGATTCCTTGTTCGACACGGCTACAACACCGTTTCGTCATCACGACGGGAGCCCGCCGTCCAAGAAGAAGAAAAATACAAAGGTGCGGTTGCATCTCAACAATACGATCGCCTCTCCGACCTGATCAACAAGACTACTAGTCCAGCTAGTAATATCAAGAGGCCCGCATCGCCGGCAGCACCAAATACAAAATCTCACCGAATCAATATCACCCATATCAAAGAGAGGCCATCCATGGCCACAATGATTATCAATAAAAATGGCACCGTTCAAATCCTGAAAATGCCTTCGAGGGGCACAGTGCTCATCCATGGCGAAGGCGTTTTGCCAAACCTAATCCTCAGACTCAAAGAAGCTGTTCTCGAATACGGACATTTCAACAGCTCAACTTGCTTTGACCTGGACACAGTCGATACACCTGGATTTGCTCCGTTTGAATCTGGCATACCCCCTTTCAAGAGAAATCAGGTGACGTGTAAAGTCACAAGGGAGCATGCTTGTTGTTTCACAGGGCTGCGCTTGTTAGGGATTGCGACCAATCCTTGTTGTCGATGCTCTGCGCCATTGCCCATCCACCATAATCAGCGTCAATCTGAAATTGACAAGATGATCAGCCACGTTGATCCCTTTGATTACAGAGACAAGGTGGCGAAGGCTGTTTGGTATGGCAGCAACAATGGCCATTGGGAATATGCGGCAGCTTATTCAAGAGAGTTCAATTTGACCGATCCCTACCAGCATCTTATGCACCCTAGGAAGAGAATCATATCCTTCCAACAAGACGAAAGGAATACAGGTCTATTGGACGCATCCTTCAACAAGAAGAGCTGGGATGATGTGCTACGAAATAAATATATTGTGACTATCTCGGGTAACTCTTATGCAGGACTGCTGAAGCCCGCTCTCCTCAGCAATTCATGTGTCCTCCGACAAGATTCCATGGCAAGAGAGTGGTACGAGGACAAGATGACTGCGTGGGTGCATTATGTTCCTGTCAAGTACGACCTGAGCGACTTGTTCGAAAAGATAAGTTGGGCAAAAGAACATGACTTGGAGTGCGAGAAAATTGCTAGTCAAGGGAGATCATTTGCATTAGAAAACTTTGCCAGGTCTGCAGTCAACATGTACGTACATTCGACCATTGAAAGGGAGGGGCACGCTTGCACGGAAGAATAACATGTAAAACACCTATAGGATAGATTTTAGCTAGATCTACTAGTGCCGGTACGGTACCCTATGAGTATATTATAAGCCCCTGTACCTGCATCAGAGTGGAAAAGTATGGCACTCCCCATGAATTTTCACTCAAGGTGGGAGACATTTTTTATGTTCACCCGTTTGACCTAAATTTAGGTCCTTGC
>WKLE02004552.1:4805-16297 GCA_014885115.2 Asterionellopsis glacialis | reverse complement strand
ACTAAAAGTATTATGACGTAAGCAAAAACCCTGCTCGCTCTTGGCATTTACCTGGAACAAAGCTATAAAATCTGTCCACCTGTCCTGACATTGAACATAGCATAATGAGATGATAGATAAAAAAAGAGGGGAAGGAGTGAGTGCAATTGGGTCAAAAAGAAAATGACAATCAACAAAATTAAAAACACTCACAGAAATGCCATGGCAAAATGATTGCAACAAAAAATAAATTTGTGTCACTAAAAATAAAGTCAATGATCCAAAATTATTTTTACTGAAGTTTCAAATTAATATGAATATAGAACATCAAAGACAATATAAAAAATAAACATGTGCCAGAAGAACAAAAATTGAGATGCAAAGCATAAGGATTATATAGAAACTGGTGCTGAAAAGGAAAAGGGGGAAGGACTGGAATTGATCTAACCCAAACTCAAACAAGTTTTGAAATTTGAATTGGGGTCAACCAGTACACACAAAAAATAGGATAAGTTGATGTCATTGATGAAGTAAAACCCCATGACAAATAATAAGAATGCTAGACAGAATGTTGTACCAGGGACACCTGCAGATTTGTGCCAAATCCATATTTGACATCATCATGACAAACCAAATAATGTAGAAATGTTGAAAAATTGTTAATTATTAAGGATAATTGAAATGGACATCTTAATTCATGTGTATTCACAGGGTTTTTGGATTTTGATTATGCTTTTCACTGGTGGCACACCATGTGTTTAGCATTCCGGTCAATGATCCCATTTATAAAATCCATCCTCCCTAAAAATGATTATGTCATCAATTGCTAAAAATGTGCATTTTTATGTGCAATTTTGTACAGAGTTTGTGCAGAATTTGTGCAGAGTCTTGTGTAGAGTCTTGTGCGGAGTCTTGTGCAGAGTTAAGGTTAGGAATAAAATCCCATTTGAGTTTTGTGTTTTGTGTTTTGTGTTTTTTATGTAACCATATCAGTAATCACAAAAAAAAGCAGCTACAATGACAAAACAACAATTAAGCATATTTCAAGTCTCATGTCTCCATTTTTCATAATTTTTAACATGGCAGTTCCAACATAGGTACGTTAGATGCATTAGGTGGGTTGTTGTATTTGTTTTGGTTGATTGTAGCATGTAAATGGCATTTTTTGGTCATTGTTGATTTACTATGATATTTTGCATCCAGGCAAGACAAAAAACAAAAATCTCGTGACAATCAGACATTAATGGTACAATTACATAGAAGCTAATCCATGCAGAGTTTTTTCAGAGTTAGGGTTTTGGAGTTTTGTGCCGAGTCTTATGTGGAGTCTTGTGTGGAGTCTTGTGCAGAGTTTGTTTGGAGTTTTGGAGTCTTGTGTGAGTCTTGTGCAAGTCTTGTGCAGAGTTTGTGTGTGGAGTTTTGGAGTTTTGTGTGGAGTCTTGTGCAGAGTTTGTGCAGAGTTTGAGGTTTTGGAGTTTTGTGCAGCGTTTGTGCAGAGTTTTGAGGTTTTGGAGTTTTGTGCAGAGTTTGCGCAGAGTTTGTGCAGAGATTGTGCAGAGATTGAGCAGGGTTTTTGCTTACTTCATTGTATTTTTAGTTGGAAATTATAGACTTAAATATTGACTGGCATGCTGAAAACACAGCGTGCCTGTGAAAAGTAGCATCACCAAAATCCAAAAACCCCATGGATACACATGAATTAAGATGTCCATCTAAGTTATCCTTAATTAACAACTTTTTAACATTTCTACAGTTGGTTGTCATGATGACATCAAATATGGATTTGGCACAAATCTGCAGGTGTCCCTGTTACCTCTAGACCCCTAGGCAATGCTTCCCAACAATCAATATGCAGGACTCTTTCTAGAGAGGATTACTAAGTAGGTCCTTCTGTGCTCAATGCTTGGTGGAAGACTGACTTCTTTGTTTGAGCAGGATTGAAGGATATTGGAAAAAACTTCTAGGGATAAGCTTTTTTGCTTGAGATTAGAGAACAATCATGTTATAGCAGCTACTACATCTCTACCTTCTTATGTCCCTGAAAACTCAAGGAGGACATCAACAACAGCTCTCTTGTCCTTGGTGTATTGACAATGAAAGCTCCCTGCTGCTCCCATTTTCCTTTGATGATGTACAACAAGAAGAAGTCTGTTGTTTCTGATGCCTAGACTGACTCCTTAGTCCCCAAGTTATGGATGGTATTATTTCTATCCAGCAGTTGGAGGAAGAACAAAAATTGTTGGATGTCCAATCAAATTAAAGCTAAGATTTTACATGTGTTGAAACATGGCTTAGGTTCTGAATTATAAGTACATAAAGAATCTTGGTTTGAGTCAAAGAATCTTTGTTTGAATGAATTGTCATGGACACACAAGTCCTCTTGTCCAGAAAAAAATGTCTGGAGGGAAGAGAACAAAAGTAAAAACTTTCTGGGGGTTACCAAAAAGCCTACAAGATCTTCTTGAGATATTCATCTGTATTATTGATATTTGTCTTGTAATATCATTGTTGTGTTTTGTGTAGTCTGTGCTAGTAGGCAGGAGTAGTTAACGTCAAGATTGGTGGGTTGTATGACTGGCAGGTAGGCTTAGTAAGTGATGGCTAGTAGCATTTGTCTAAAAAACTGCTGGATATTGTATCAACCAAAGTGCAAGAGGATCTTGAAAAAATAGTGACAACAATCTAGTGCAAAGTATGGTTAAGAAAGCCCTCAGTGGTAGGATTAGCCTAACACTGGTTATATTCTGCACAGGGGGAGCAATTTTTTTAAGTAGAAAAGAAGGAGACTACTTGTTTATATACGTCATCTTCCATGCACCCCAACCTTGTTCATCTTATGATAGTATGATACAGATCCAGAGCAACCCTATTAGAGAGTTAAAAATAGTATGTGCACATGAGACTACCCTTGAAAGAACGTACCACTTACTTTTGTAAGCAAGCAGTTGGTATTCTTCCTTATGCTAGTATTGTATTATTGACCCAAGAAAAATACAAATAACTTTACTAGTCCCAGATTTTATGAGAAGATATTAACTAACTAGTAATTGGACAACCAAAGCAACTGTGCACAGAGTTCTCTTTTTGTACCTCAGATATTTTTAAGGAAAAGAAGTTTGCATACATTGAAAGTTGAGATCAACCAATGAATCAAATTCTTTTAAAGGATATTTAAAGTGAAAGTATGATGGAGTGGTTGGACCACCACAAAGCAAAAGTAAGGTGCAACCTGGAGGCTCTAGTACCACCATTGATGTTTGAGGATGTGTCTAGAACACTGTTGGATATTACTTCCCAAGTAGTAATTTTTTCTTGATATGTTAGTTAGGAGGTGTATATAAGTTATGACAAAATGGTAAATACTTTCTGTCAGTAAATGCACCAACTTTCAGCTGAGTATGAAATCTCAGCCAAAATGCAGATCTTCTTGGATAGAAAATGTAATTAAAAAAAGAAAAACATATGAACTTGCAAGAACACTAATGATACTGCCTGAAAAACATACCCCTAATACAATACAAAATTGGCAGGTTTTGGGGGGAGATCATCCCTCAATAATTTACACAACAAGAATCTAAAGGCTAATTATTTTTTCATAACAGGCTGTAAAGTCTCAATAGTGTGGTGAAAATGTACTTTTATAGAAAACTTGAAATAGTTTTACTTGTGAGCCTTGAACTATTTTTAAATTCATTTGGGCCAAGGCCTATTCTTTTATTATTACTTACTGGCTACATCTGGTGTTGCTTCCTACATAGTGTGTTCTGTAGCTAGTATACTAGTATAAGCACATGATTATATTACAGCAGTAGTACCTTGGTTGGTAATATAAAAGTTTACTCTGTTAATCTACTGCTTAAACTAGATAGTCAATCAGACTTGTGCCTTTTGATATTTTTGAAACTGTGTTACACCAAAAAAATAGACAATACATTCTACACCAGTAGTATCTCTTCTTATGAGTAGCATGAAAATGTGGTATGATGCCCAGCCTTTGAATGATCCTGCTGGTCCTGGTGGCCTTAGTAATGTTGGTGGTAGTGGTGGTTAACAATCATCCTCTGGTTGACTACAAATGTTTGTGTATCCAAGACTTGATGATCACCAACCTCATCAAATACTATCAACAATTGTTATGGTTCTTTCAAGGGAAGCTATGAGATAATTGGCTTTGTGGTAGAAGAGCAAGAATAATATGAACAGGTCATACTTTTAACCACATATATTTAATATCATAATGAGAAAAGCATAAGTTCTGGAAAATTCTAATATCACATTTTATATATGTCCTCTCAACTGAATGAAAAATTTGAATTCAAACTCATGATCATGATAAACACTATGTTGGCAGTCATATTGATAGTACTTGTAGTGGTATTGAGGTCCAAGATGCAGTCTTTCTTTGGGCATACAAGAGCCTTGTTTACTGTCACAATTTGAATATAATGATTACTGTCACATATTTCACAATCCTGTCCTTTCCAATGTCCCAGATATCTCCACTGGGTGTGCTGGAGTGCCTCCTCCTTAGCATTCAAACATTGTGCTAGTATTAACAAGGCCATGATCATATGCTCAGAAAGTGTGTCTTGGACCTCAATGCCATGATTGCAATTGTACACAAACCTATTTAATAGTAGAATGAGAACGTTAATAATAACACACATTTTTTAAAAATACCAAAACCTATACAATCAGTTATAATATACTGACAAAGCTTGAAAAAGGCTGTTCTAAGCTGTTATGTTTTTTGGTATTTAGGATGGTGGGGGATGGTACTCTCCATTATAAAATCCCTTAATGTTGCATGTGATGATAATATTAGTAAAAATCTTGTTTGTAAAATCTGGCTTAAAATGTTTTGTAATAGAGGAACTTAAGGGAACTACAAATTTCATTGATAAATATAAAGCTAAAGATTGCCCATCTACAATAGACATATTGATACAAAATATTCTTCTCAGGGTGTACATTGATCTTGTTAACATGGTAAAGTTTCAAACAAGTAAAAAACTAGAATAAAATGTATAGATTTGTACCCCTAGTACTTGGTGACAATTTAGTCAAGGGGGTGGTTCTGTTGTGATTTTATTATGTTAAGACCTAACAAGCAGACTTGAAATAAAATGATGGATAGCTAAGTACTAAAACACCAGCAGAAATTACCATCAATCAGCATTTGCAGTCATGATTAAGTATCTTCAGCAATTTTATGATAAGTGGATATTGTTTATTAAAGCATATTGATCTTGTTGGCAACTTTTTGGTAAGGTGTACTCTATCTAAGTGCAGAATTACTATGGCCCAATAATATACTATAGAAGGAAGAAAAGTACAAGCATCATCTTTTCTATAAAAGAAGAAGAACATGACAAGATATACATGTGGGTAAAATGAGCTGCTAGTCTGCTATGTATAAAAAAAAACAAGAAGAAAAGGAATTGATGATAGACTGCTTGCCAGAACATTACCAATCTAGAATAAATTGTACTCTTGTATCCTAGGCATTCTGACTCAGAAAGTGTTTTCCAAAGCCTTTATAAGAACAAAAAGATACTGCTGATACTATTTAATCATATTATTATTGCTACTGTTTGTTGTTTCATTATTATGATTGTGCCAGATTTTTGGTTCTGAATTTTCATCCACTGTTTAAGTCTGTCAAGTTGTGTCTGTATAAGCAATATCAGATATTGTTAGTAAGTCAAATAATAGAGCAATTATCTTTTAGCTACAAGAGTGGACAAATTTTAGCAGAGGTTTGAGAGAGGGACAGTTTGTGACTTTTTAATGTAAGACTCTATTTGTGAACACAAACCTTTACATTCATTCTCCTTCCAAATTGAAAGAATTTTCATACATTCCAAACAAAAAAACAGAATTTTGTAGCTTCTGAATTAATATTAAGATTTTTAAAAAAGGTTATCAAAAATTTATTTTAAATTAACACAAAAAGGTTTAAAAATGGTTCTAATGATTCTAGTATGTAATGCAAATAAAATTGCACAAATTAACCAAAATCAATAATTAAAACTTATAAAATATTCACATTTTTGTTGACTGATATGATGATTCAAATAAAACTGTGTAATCACTGTTTTAAGTTATATTTAAGTGGATCTAAACCTTTGGGACTAAAATCCAATGTTCAATTCATTTGAGCTATAAAAATGCAGATAAAAAGTAATGATTCAACAACAACAAACAATTAAAAAGTTTCTGTAAAATGTATAAAAGTTTGAGGTATCTAGGTGACATAATTGTTTCTGTACAAGAATTATGTAATAAAGCAAAAAGTCTTCCAGAATGGCTTCAAAAGTCCTAAGTGTGATGATCTACTAGTGCTGTATTACCCAAATTATAACAGTACTGCTAGTTTGAACTTACTTAAAAAAGTAGTTTTGGTTTCTAAATTATTTCACATTTCAGATTTCAAATTAATTTAAGTAAATATAATATCAATTTTTTTTAAGTAAGTGTAGCATCAAATTTTTGAACTCACAACAACAACAGCAGCAATAGCAACAATAGCAACAATAGCAACAATAACAACAACTACACTTCTAGACTAGCCACAGAAGTATTCATAATAAATACTAGCTAAGAAGCAATTGTTGTATACATGATGTATAGTATTAGAAGCCTGCACACAACACATATTATAGATTGGGGTAAAAACATCTTTTCTACATCTTTCAAGTCTGTTTATTTGCCCTGCCCAAGTTTGCAACTTTTTCAGCACCATTGAATTAATATGGCAAAGTGCAATGAATTGTCTGGTGCTGTTGTGTAAAGAAATGAGGAGGTTCTCATTATAATACCTTGTGCTTACTTCTCTGCATGGTCAAAAACAAAAGAAAACCTGAAACAATATGACAGACAGCTAAAGAAAAAAACTGAATGAACAAAACACATGAAACAATAAAAACAGTCAAAAAGGATAATAGGCTACACTCTTAAGGGTTTAGATTTACCCTCAAGAAAGTCAAAATAGCAAATAAATAGCTTGACTTTTTGATATGGGATGATGATATATCTAAACTGTTAAAAATAACAGATAAATTTCATGAGTAAGACATGCTGTTGTTGTCTTTAGTTCTACAACCATTACAAAATAAATTGTGAACTAAATGGAAAAATAAATAATCAAAGTTGCAGATCAAGAGTGACATTAATGGTAGGTTAAAGATAAATCATTTGATCCATTTTACTATTACTGCTAGTATTCATGTTTTTAATTTTGTTACCAAACATAATCTTATAAGTATATACATCATCTAGTATTATCTTTGCTTTATTTGAAATAAGATATACTTTTGATACTGAATTCTCAGTATTTTTTTACCACATTGAGTATAGCCAGGTTTTTCTTCTTCTCAAAGATCCCTACTTTTGATGAAAACTGTACTGAAGATGTATACTATCATCATGATGGTAACATTAATCCAGTTTTATTTTCTCAAACATCCCTCATTTTGATGAAATCTCTTTTGAAGATGCATACTGTTGTGATGGCAACCTTCATCCTAGTTTACATTTTTATGCACAGAATAATGTGATTGTAGTAGCCATAAAAAGTCTTACCAAGTTCTTCAATGTAAATCTCACAGAGAAAGTAACAAGGGAAAACCAAGAAGAGAGCATCATGGCATTGGCAATTCCTCATGTTACCAATCACAAACCTTTTAGTACTCAGTCTTTCACACACTACAACAGCATGTTTATAAAGTTAAGCATAACAAACTATTGTCATATTATTATATTCTTACTATACATAAAATAGATGTTTGGAAAATAAACAAGCTGGAGCAATATTGTGACCTCCATTAAACTAGGGAGACAAAAGTTTATTATCCCATTTGTTTCAGCTGTTGTAGATAATATTGGCAATGATACTGGCAAGGGTGTTGATGATTCTATATTTTCCTGCTTGAACATATGAGGGTTTTGGAAACAAAGGTTTATTGGCCAAAAAGGGACCAAAAGCTTTCAATGGAATCATACATTGCTTTCAAGGGTGAGGCAATGTAGGCTTTTGGTTTTGCTAATGGAGGTCTTTTGAAAATCTGATCGGCAAAACTTTATTGCGATTGTATGCAAAGCCAAAACAGATCAAGATGGAATGGGGTCTCTACTAGCTCTAGTAGAGAATTTATTTCCGAAACGGCGACATACAAGCCAGTTCAGATCGCCTTCATCCAGCAGATGACCCGAAGTGATGCATGCATAAGCATATCATACACATGATGTTGAAAAGACATATTCAAACCATGATCATAATTATTTTCGTACCTGCTTTTAAATTGTGACGTCATGTTTTCAAGCTTTTTATCATACCACTCTTTTCGGCCGTTGTGCAATGGGATTACGTCCTTGAGTCGTCCGAGCCGAGTCGTTCCTACCAAAAAACTAGCAACGAGCAAATCAATAATAAACTACCCTCATGAACCAATATTGTTTATATCCGAACTAGTTCGGTTTATCACCTTTGAGGTGAAATTTGAATTTTTGCCACCGATACAACCACCAACAGACAATACCGACCATTTTTACAACATATTTTTTAATGAAAATATCGGAAGATACCGCTTGTATGCAACACCACTGCTCCCACTATTATTTTTATCTCTCTCTGCAATATAACGCGTGTTCATCTGCCTTGCAACGATCAACATACTTTCTCTAGCCGCCCTTTACAGAAAGCTTAGAGAAAAATTGTTCCTACCATGATGCAATCATTGCAAGTTTTCCTCGGATTGTCCTGTATCTTAAACGGGTCGTTCGCCATTAATAATAATCGCCTGCTCCGAATTCGACCAGAATTTGAGGATGACCACAGTAGAATTAGAATGATGAGCGATATGGAGACATTTGGAAATACTGACGCATCTGATTACGTCTCTGAGATTTTTGGTCGTTTTCTAACCGAAGGAAGTATGCAAATGTCAACACCTACGTCCATGTCCATGATGATGTCAACGTCTATGCATTCCGGAAGCGAAACTTCATCTAACAATGGTGGTGACAGTTCAAATATTGGAGGGTCAGGCGGTGCAAAAGAAGCACCACCGACGCCTGCCCCCAAACCGCCTGCCCCCACACCAGCAACTGTTGGTACCCCAGGAAATGACAGTAACTCAGATCTGAATATGCCAGGTAACGATACCGATCCGGACGAGGAAGAAAGGGAAAATGATAACAATACTGATGAAACTGGTCAAGGTATTAATAATGCGCAGCCTGAAACACCAGCTACAGACAGTGACGGTGATGCGACGGAACCGGACACACCTGATGGTGACACTGATGGTGATGAAACAGACACTGATTCACCAAAGGATGGGAGCGTTGGAAATGAGACAGTACCAGTGTCTCCCGATATCGATGCACCCCCAGAAGTAATAGATGTTTGCGGAATGTCAACCAGGGATTATGAAACGAGTATTTCTGACATTGTTGCTTCTATGGCTTCATCCTATGGACTCTCCAATTTTGAAACCGCTCAATTCAGATCGCTCCAGTGGATTGTCCATCATGATGGTGCTGAAATTTGTCCAGACGATGCTGAACGCGTTGTTCAACGTTACGTCATGGGCGTTTTATACTATGAACTAGGTGGAAGGGAATGGAAGAACTGTAGGGCTGAAGGGGATGGAGGAGAGTGTGACTCTGTTCGTTTTTTGTCAGACAATCACGAATGTGAATGGTCCGGTGTGGCGTGCGAGGATGGTGTCATTACAGAAATCAAGCAAAATGCCAACGATTTAGAGGGAACGTTGCCCGACGAATTGTACAGACTCACATCTCTTAAAAAACTCCTACTCGAAGGAAATAACATTTCTGGACCTATAACATCTGGTATCCAAGATTTGACGTCCTTGGAAGCCATTGATCTTGATAATAATCAGATGAGTGGAAATCTACCTGCGGAGTTGTTTGGATTAGAAACTTTGCAGGTTATTGATTTGAATGATAATGAATTCTATGGAGAATTGAGTGCTGAAATTAGTGGTCTAACAAATTTAGTCGTCCTTATGCTCGAAAACAACAATTTTGAAGGAGCCATCCCATCAGCTTCTTTAGCAGACCTTGAGAATCTAGGTAAGGAGACAATTTTCGATCAGAAGTCAATCTCATGGTGCATATCTTGCAGTCTTTCTTACTTTTCATTTTTCTCAATCAAATGTTATTTTCTATTTTGTTCCCCAACCTCTCAGTTACATTACAACTTCACGGAAACAACTTTGAAGGGAACGTTGACGAAATTTGTACAATCATTCCTGCAAGAAGAGACGAATATGAACTTTATCTTCGTTTCTTTACTGTTGATTGTAGTGGAGATTCTCCCAAGGTGGAATGTAGTTGTGATGCATGTGGTTGTCCTTCTTCGTAACAAATACGACACCCATGCAAAAAAGTGACTTTATACAAACACAAACATCTATGTTGTTTATTGAAATTTCGGATGTGTCACTAACACAAAGGCGCTCCTGTAGAAGTTTCATTTGGGAAAAGACCCCATTGTTAACAAAAGTGGAGTACCAACTTTTGGAAAACATAAAATACTTTTATAACATCAACTTGTCTATTCTTTGTAAAGTACAGCACTGTAATTGTAGTATTCTTTGTCTATGCATGTGAAACATTCATATTGCTTGACTCTCTTTTTGACATTGGGCGATGAAGACTCCTGATCCGACGTGGTGCACAGACTAGATAAAACAATTCATACAATACTCCAAATAACTCAGTATAATCCTTCATACACAGTACCTACATCAAGAGAATCGAATAAAGTGGACGCAATTAGGGCTACATACCCTGCACATCATAAGAATCCATGTACTGCATCTCTCGCTTGTTGCATATCTGGTCGTGACATGGCAATCCCAGGAACTGGAACACCTTTGTGCCGTAAGCGTTTTGGTACTAATAATTTTGTGAGCCCCCACATTTCTTCATCTCCATCATCGTCATCGTCATCATCACCATTACCTTTATATTTGTCTTTCAAAGCCTTTGAAGAAGACCTTCTCCTTCTTAGTTCTAGGGAAGTTGGTGTAACCTTTGATTTTGTTGCAGATCTTTTTTGGTTGGTTCGTAAGTGTATTGAATTATTACCATTATTCTCTTTGGGATTCCGTTGTGCAGCGCTTTTTATTATTCTAGTTGTTGTGAATGGTCGAGATCGCCGTCTATTATTACTAGAATACCTTGTTGTAGGTGTACATGAACCAATATCCATATCAATATCATCTGGTAATAATGGGCCTTCCTCAATAAAAGTAAAAGAATCACCATTTTTTTTAGTAATTGTCGATGGTGATCTTTGATTCTTCACACTATCATGACGCTTAGCAATTGATGCTGGAAGCATCCAAAGTCCTTTGGCAGCTTTACGAAGAGCAGCACGGCTTGATGGTGCCGATGGAGATGATGATGTCAGTGCTGATTGAGATTGTATTACCAAAACAACGAATGCTAAATTCTTCATGTAATAGTTCATTGTGTAT
>WKLE02004551.1:0-11599 GCA_014885115.2 Asterionellopsis glacialis | reverse complement strand
ATACTGACTGGGTTGATGTTCCACATACCCAGCGTACCGTCAAATAGAGGTTCGTACTTTTTAAGTAGTATGTTTAAAGCTGTTCTGTCCTTAGGGGACAGATGCCAGCATAACCTCGTGACTTTGTCTAGGGCAGCCGTATCATATATCTTGTCCATAAAACTAGTGGCTTTGCGTACTTGTTGAGGCTCGGTGAGTTCCTGTAGTATACTGTACGTTTCCTCAATGTCATAATCCATTGATTTCATTTGGACTTCTGCATCCTCCCAAGTCATTACGCACTGCTTATAGTCAAGTATCATACCGATTATCATATCGTATGATTATTGACCTTTAGTCTTGTCGACATGACATTCCCATTCAATGGCCTTTTGCTCATGGAATTCAGGCAATTAGAAAAATGCACTGACCTTTTGATTGGTTGAGAAATTTCCGCCCTTAGTCTTCCAGAGAGTCTTAGGCTTGGGTTTACATTTAAGCTTTTTGCAAAATTTCTTATTTTCTATAGTGGCTGAAGTGCCAGAATCTAAAAGTACTTTAAGTGGTTTAGTTTTCTGTCTACGTCCTTTACGTACTAACACCAACACGACTGTTACCGGACGGGTGTGCTTAGTTTTGGACCGTTTTCTTGGACTATGTAAGTCCTGGAAAGTATTACAAGAAAGATGATTAGGCGTTTTGTAGTTATATAATTCGTTTTCTACGTTATTGACTACGTTATTTGCTACTGGGGTTATATCTCATTCTTCATCGCTATTAATACTTAAGGTATCGAAGTTGAAGTTGTAGCGTTGTTCTACATCAGTATCGGTATCATCGGAATTCTTGTTGTTATCACTGCATTTGCCCTTATTCTTACTAGACAAGTCCTTAGTCAATAAGTCTTTGACTTGAACAGCAATGGCGTTCAATTCCTGCTTGTTGTACTTGTTGTACCGCGCCGTATTCTTCTTTGCCGCCATCTTTCTGATGTTGATTGATGTACTTGTCTAAGACATGGCATTCGCTGATATTGTGAGAACTGTTTTTGTGAATTTTACAGTATTTGCGTTTACCCTTGTTTGCCTTATAATCTTTACCATCTCGGCCATTCATTGGATTGTTGGGTTTGTCCTTATGAGGCGTTTATCCTTGGAATTGGGACCTGACGGATCTGGTAGATTGTCTGTAACTTCCATATGTTCCAGAAATTCCAGAAACGCTGGCAGGCCTTTATCCTGAGGGTCGAATCCTTGACAGGTCATTTCCTTACTCCAAGTAGTAGGAATTCCGAACTCCAGGATCTCTAGTAATTCTTCGTTGGAGAGTTCCGAGTTCTCGTCTGCTCCAGGGAACTTCTCTAAGTAGCCATTTAGCGTGTGGAGAGCAGCTTGGTACTCTTTAGAGGTTAGT
This sequence comes from Asterionellopsis glacialis, assembly GCA_014885115.2. Lineage (NCBI taxonomy): Eukaryota > Bacillariophyta > Plagiogrammaphyceae > Rhaphoneidales > Asterionellopsidaceae > Asterionellopsis > Asterionellopsis glacialis. The sequence continues at coordinate 10,207 of WKLE02004551.1, read as the reverse complement.
TCACGTGGCTTCCTGAGGAATCGGCACATATAGCGTTTCTGCTTCATGAGCGCCTTAAGTGAAAAAAAATGCTTCTTGAGGTCATCTCCGACCAACTTGAAGTGCTCCACTGTCTCGTTACTGCATTGGGTAGCCATGGCATTGAATACTCGCAGACCTTCTCTGCATAGTAAAGCACGGGCCATCGAGTAGTGAGCGGGCCTGGTTGTGATGCGTTGTCCGCGAATCACTTAGTCCAGGTTATTGAACCACTCCAGTAGTTCTCTAGGAGATCTGTGATTAAAGCACGGAAATTCCATAGTATACTTTCCTTTGGAGTTTTGATCTCCGGGATTTGACAACAGACTAACTTTTGTGTACTGCGCCTTAGCTAACTTCTGTTCTTCTGTACTTGGAATTTTGAGCGGGATAGGAGGCGTCGGGTAGCTTCGACCATTGCCTTGGTTAGGGGTAACAACTTTCATGTTGGAATTAGTTAAAGGATTGGAATTAAATTGAATATTAGACTTACCGCTTTTTGCATGGAGTGTTAACACTATGCACTATGCTGGCAGCAATATTGAAAAGTACGGTGAAAATAGTTGAAAATTAAGTAGAGCTTATTGGAGTGAATAAATTATGAGTTATTTTAGAGTTTAACTAAAAATATCCAACAATTCACCGATTCGTCTTCGCAACCCAAAAAGCAGTACTGGATCCTATGGCGGATCTACTTAGAGTTTGGTTTCCAACGGAGTTTGGTTTTAACATGTGAACCAAACTCCCCAAGCCAGCCAACCGTGTTCTGCTGCGGAGTTGATTTCAATATGCTTCGCTCGTGACGTCAGCGTTTGCAATAATGCTGTGCGTCACTGCGCGTTCACGTCTGTCCACTTGATGACGTCATCACGTCATCTTGTCTGTCCTTGTGATGTCGTCATCACGTCATCACATCTGTCCAATCCGTGATGTCATCTCATCACGGTTCGTCCTTACTACGGTTGATTGACATATCGTGCAAGTCTCGCGATTTGCCTACTGCAAAACCAAACAATTATTCACAAAACTGAGAGGCTTTAGGAAAAAAGACATTGACAGTGGGATCAATTCCATCAGAGTACCTACTCATCCACATGATATCAACCCGAAAGAGTGCAACACCTGGACGGAAGTTACTGAACCATGGGCTATAAATGAATACATCCTAAGGAGAAATAAAAGTCATTTAGGTCAAGCAAAATCATCTCCCTCCAATGGTTCCCCCTCAAAGAAAAAAATACCATTCTCCGGGATTGGTGAATTCTCTGACTTAATTCTGGATGGATATTATAGCAACAACAACATCCAAGACATAACCAACCTATTTATCCAAAATCTAAAATACAGAATTGCACCACTGACTGAAATCCCAGAAATGTCTGTTCACTCCTTTGCTTCAAAAATAAGAAATTGGAAAGAATCCACATCGACATCCCCATCTGGAGTCCACCTCAGTCATTATCACACATTAATCAAACCTCATGATATTCCACAAACAAATGAAGATCTATATCCCGCCCTAAAAAGCAAGCAAAACTTCTTGCTTGACACTTGCACCAAGATTATCAACTATTCCTTGGATATGGGACATTCATACAAAAGGTGGCAGAACATTGTCAACATCATGATCCTCAAAAAGCCAGGCAACACTCGTATTCACTGTCTTTGCATTATTCACTTGTATGAAGCTGACTACAACCTAATCCTCAGTATCTGCTGGCAACAATCCATGCATCAAGCTGAAGATACAGGCATCCTTAATCCTGGCCAATTCAGAGTCCGCCCGGGAAGAACTGCACATGACCCCGTTTTTATAGAAGAGCAAATTCAGGAATACTCCCGATTAACAAGATATTCTTCTATAAAGTTTGCCAACAATGCCACTTCATGCTATGACAGAATTCTCCCATCCATAGCTTTGATAATTAGTCAATCCTTTGGTACTCCCAAAAATGTATGTTACATGATGGCAAGAACCTTACAAGAAGCCAAGTACAAACTCAAAACTTCTCTAGGACTCTCAGACAATTACTACAAACACTGCATTCCCAATTTATGGTTCAGGTCAAGGAACCAGAAATTCCCCTGCTATCTGGGTCTTTATTAGCAGCATCTTGTTCGACTGCCATAACTCCAAAGCACATGGAGCAACATTCTTCTCAATAGATAACAAACACAAGATCCACATAAGTATGATTGGCGTTGATGACAGTACTGGATACTGCAACACAGCATCACCAAACAAAGACATCCATACTCTGTTCTCTTGAATGCAACACGACGCCCACCTATGGAACAAACTACTGTGGCAATTGGGAGGCATCTTAGAGTTATCTAAATGCCTTTACCATGTCTTGGATTACCTATTTACTCCCAGAGGAGAGCCTACCCTTCATAACAATTTTCAAAATTTAAAAATATCCATCCCCTCCAACACTGAATCCTGCAATTTAGTGATATCTCGAAAATCCCCCTACAAAGACCACAAAATTTTAGGTTGTTTTAAATCACCACATGGAAATCAGATTACTCAACTATTAGCACTCCGAGAAAAAGGCAATTGGCACCTTGAAGTAATTCAAGCTAGTCCCTTCCAACGTCAAGATGCATGGACTTACTATTACACACTATTCTTACCTAGCATTGGATGTAGCCTTCCACTTTGTCATTTCAAAGAGCAAGACCTGATATCAATCCAACAAAAAAACACTAGAATATTACTTGCAAAAGCAGGTTTCAATAGGAATACTAAACAAGCAATTGTCTTTGGACCAAAGGCTCTTGGCGGCCTAGCATGGAGAACTCTTTACAATATTCAAGGAATTGGTCAGATCAAACTATTCCTGAAACATTGGAGATCCCATTCATTTATTTCACAACTTCTAGAGATCAGTTTTTCATGGATCATGGCACAAACAGGTACCTGTTTCTCCCCTCTGGAGAACACTGCCGTTCATCTTCCTCAACTAGAAGCTAAATGGTTCCAATCACTTCAGACATTCTTATCTACCTTTAATGGCACAATTTCTCTTCTCTTGCCAAATCATAATCGCCCTCAGAGGAAGTATGACATATGCATCATGGATATAGTCCTCGCACACTCCAAATTCAAACCACAAGAAATACGTTCTATTAACTACTGTAGGTTATACCTCCAAGCAATCACAATTTCTGACATAACCACAGTTTCTGGTATTCACCTTAAATCAGGCATCCTGGCAGGTGTTACAATCATTACTTCAAACAAGACCAACCTTAGAGACTTTCCTCAATTACGACCGGATGACATATCATGGCGCGCATGGAGGAAAGCATGCAAACTGTTCTCTTCCAAAAATGGCAAACTCCATCAGCCCTTAACTGACTGGCTACATAAACCTAAAGACCTTTGCCAAAGTTGGAATGCCTACATGGATACATCAAAAAAATTCTTATACATTTGCTGTTATAACAGCTATACCAAGTGCTCCAGGAATAACTCTGGATTATACTCCCAGACCTCATCCAATACTCAAACAGTACCCAGCACTAATTCATCGCTATATAAACTGAATGGTCAAAACAACTACTCCAATACCTAAAATTCTTAGTTCCAATGTATGACATTGTTCAATTCATCACCTTCCACTCCATCATCATCACTAGCGATGGCTCAGTCTCAAACTCTGGTAATGGCACATTTGGAGGGGTCACAGCAACCAGTAACAGAACACATATTATCTCTTGCTCTGGTTGGGCATATGGGTGCTCAGTTGGAAATTCCATGCAAGCCAAAGCTTATGGCTGTTTGTCCTGGGTAACCTTCCTCTTCTTACTGAAACTATATCATAAAATTGATTGGAAAGACAAAATCCAACTGATGCAATACACAGATAGCAAATCTCTATTGACTTGCATCAAGAAAATACAGCAACAGGCCTACTCCACTCCCAACCAACATTGTGTAGTGGTTGGGACGTCATCCAAATGATCTGCAATACTCTTTCCAAACTGCCTGAATTCCCACTTCTACATGTCCATGGCCACCAAGATGATAACTGCTCCTTCAACAACCCCCCCCCTTCCAGCTCAACTCAACGTAGAGGCAGATCATCTAGCTGGTCAAGTCCATCAGACAGAACGTTCGCCTACCCTTTCCATGGCTATACAATTCCCATGCAACTGTGTACAACTCAACATCAATAATATTACATGCAATGGAAAGTACGATCTGATCCATTATGCATGCCATGCCCCCAACTTAATAGAATACATACAAAGCCAGCAAAAATTTTCTCAATCCCAATTCCATTCTATCAACATCACTGCCCACTCCACTGCCTTATCAGCAATGACTCAGAAACATCCAATTCTCATCAAACTAGTCCATTCTCATTTGCCTCTCAACACAGTTGTCTCCCAATATGACAAATTGAAAGCTCCAACTTGTCCAGCATGTAAAGCAGTAGAGGAAGATATGTTATATTATTTCCAACTCAGATTTACAAAAAAAGAGGTCTCTATTACTCCAATCTATTTGCGCACAATGCAACAAATTAGAATCCAATCCAATGATTTGCAACACACTTCTGCATGGCCTCAAACATTTGTTTGGGTCACACAGTGACCCTCCATTGCACTTACTGATACACAATCCAAGTTAGGCTGGATACAAATAATTCAAGGAAGATTTGTCCAGAGGTGGTCATACCTCCAAGATCGCCATTATGAAACAACTACACAAACAAGTCACACCAGCCAATCATGGACAATTGCTATGTGCCGCATCATCTTCTCTTGGTACCCAAGCTAATGGCAAACCCGAAATTCCATAAAACACAGCATTGATAGCTCCCAAAGGAATAATATAACTTGGAAAAGAGCTATCAACAAGATGGAGGCACTATATCAGTTAAAAAGACAAAGTTTTGTCCAAGGATAAAGATATATTTTATGCCAATGCCAAAAGACACACAGAGGATGTAGCAACAACACAACTACAAAATTGGATCTCAACATTCCAACTATTCTAAACAGTGTAAAACATGCAAAATTGTGGGCAATCAAAGGAGTGCAGACTATTAATCATTACTTTCAATTCCAACCAGACTTAATGTTTTACATTAAGTAAAACCCCAACCCTGATGGTCCAGGCTGCCATTGCTAGTAGACTAGATTTCTATGGTCATCAGTAGCTGCAGCTATTAATTTAAAAAAAATTAATTTAAAAAAAAATTATGAGTTGTATCCTTAATGATAGTGCTAATGCGCGCATCCATGCACAGACAGACCAGTTGGACAGACAATGGAGAAGTGGACAGACAGATGATGATCACATGGTAGATTTTCATGATGTCAGCTTCACTCAAGGAATGTTGTTATGTGGCGGTTTGGCTGACTAATTGAGGTTTTACCAGTTACAAAACCTTTCCTCCAAATTACAAAACATTACAAAAATATAATTCTTTAAACTAGTCAGAATTAATTTGCATTACCAACAAACAAGTCTTCTCTTGTCTTTGTGTAATCTCTGAGTTAATTGTTGTAACCCAACTGCCGTGTGCACTGGCATAGGGTAAAAGCCTATCAGGCACCCCTAATCTATGACTGGCTACTTAGAGAAGAGGTAGACGTACAGTATACTACAGGAACTCACCAAGCCTAAACAAGTAGGTGAAGCCACTGATACCATGAACAGGATACTGGCCACCACGTACAATAAAGCTGACCTAGACAAAGTAACAAGATTGTGCTTGCATCTGCCTCCTAAGGAAAGAAAAGCTTTAAATGCATTACTTTAGATTTATGAACCTTTGTTTGATGTTACTCTGGGCATGTGGAATATTGACCCAGTCAGTAAAGAAATAAAAGAAGGCTCCAAACCCTACCATGGAAAAGCCTATACTGTACGTGTAAGGTTGATTACTTAGAGAAGAGGTAGACCAGCTTGTACGTATATGAGTATTACAAAAAGTCAACAGGTCCGAATGGGCAGCAACTAGCTTCCCATGACCTAAGAAAAACAATACTATCAGGTTTATTTCTGACTTTAGGAAAATGAACAATTGTATCACATGACATCCATTCCCTATTCTTGGAATTAATTACAAAACTTGAAGGTTTCTCATATGCATCATCTCTAGACTTAAATATGGGATACTAACACATACAACTAGATGCAGGTGCTAGTAAATTATGTACTACTCTTTTCCAAGATAAGAATTGTTTATCTGGTTAAGAGCCCGCAGGACTAAATCTACGTCCGTAACTTTGTAGTATTTCCACTCATACTTTGAATAATTTATCCTTGACCAACAACCAACAGCCGCCAATGCAACCTCTTGACGCCGCCGATGATGATGGTAATTCTACCGGTACGGCGCAGTCCAACAACCAATCTACCATCCATGACTACTTTGCTTCTGAAGATCGTCAAGAATCCAGTGAGTTCATTACTGTCCAAGGAAAAAACAAAAAAGGCAGCCCAGGATTCTCTAATTTAGGTAAAGAATGTACTACTTGTTACAAGTACAGGATACAATTACACATGTCTGTTCCTCAAGACGCAAATTGCATTGTTCAAGTTGCTACACTCTAGTGAAAGTTTGTCAAACAAATTTACAACGTAGATAACTCATTTCTTATTTTCAGGTGGCAGGACTCCGATAAAACCAATCCACTTACTAAGCCATCCCAATTACCAAACAGGAAACAATACATCGAAAAATGGATCTCCAGTACGAATGCCTTTCATGGTCAAAATCACACCAACATTCTTAAATTTTTCCTCCTCATTGAAACTTCTATGATATTCTCTACGTTCTGAAAATCTATGCAACCATGGCTTGACCAAAATAATCATCAAATGTGGATTACCAAATTATTGACAACGAACAACACGACTTTAGCCTGGCTTAAATTTGCACACCCAAATTGGAGCAGATACGAGGAATTAAAAACAAACTTATCGAACGTCATAATTCAGAATAGTACTTGCACAGAATGCAAAATCGATCTTCGCCCCCGCAAGTCTAGAGTTGGCTGCGGTCCCAATGCCATTTTCGTATATGCAATTACCATTTTTTGGAGTGTTAAGAACATAGAAAAATATATGGAAGCACTTATTGTGGGTTATTCAAGCAGAACATTACCATCTCAATCGAAGCATACCAAAATCATCCCATTTCAAGGCCTCACTAAGCTTGTTTCTAATGAAACAATCAGATTGTTCCAAGATTACAAAAACAATCTATCTTTGGTTTTCATGCCATCTTTAGTAAACAGCAGACTGCAGCAACTTTTGATGGTGTTGTTACAGAAATGTCAATCCATGAATGCTTAATCAAAACAAACTCAAAAAGAAACAGGTGGCCCTTTATTTCAATATATCAAAAATCGGGGAACAAGCGGATTTTTTTCATCTATTTTGACTCATATGAATCTGAGGCCATGGAAGTAATTGACAACCTTAAACCTCACAAACAAGACATTTTTCAACCTGATTTTGTTACAAAATTTCACCGGAATATCAGCACTACTCCATACCCATTTCTTCAATACTCAGATGATCAATCAGAAGTTTCTCAGCTGCGTACTGCTGAAACTTACTACTCAAAAATTCAGCCAGGTAGTTCTGCCATATTCATTCCTCCAATCAAGGAACGTATTACTCCAAACTCCACGAATAGAGTAGCATGGACCATGACTAACACCAAAAGATTATATATCCAGCTCAACTATGGAGACGAAGTCTCATCTTTAGGATCAAAATCAGCAAACCAGCTGACCTGGGCTTCCGTCGCCAATCAAAATAGCAAAAACAACAGCCAACAAAACAAATCTAATCTGACAACTACTAACTCCAATGAAATGACTATTGCAACAATGAAGTCTGAACTCCAGTCATTACTTGAAGACTCTAGAAACGACATCAAAAAACAATTGGAGTCAATGAAAGAACAAAATGAACAAGCCAAAGCCGCCATTGCTTATTACAACAGCAACACAAAAAAGCCCAAGAGGCCCAAGCCAAAGAATTAGCCAAATACAAAAACCAATTCCGCAGCGATCTATTGACTGAAGTTGGCTAATTGTATCCAAGTCTCCGTTCAACAACAATTCAATGCTCATCTTGAATCTGAATCTCCTGTTCACTCCCCAGTCCAAAAACTACCAAAGAACAACAACAGCGATTTCTCTACAACTGATTCCACTTCTGAATCAATATCGAAAACCCCTGACTCAGCCAATAACTCATATCACACTCCAGCCAAGTTAGGAAAAGCCAATCCAGAATGGGACAGAGTAAATGATGAGTATCAAAAAGCATCTCCAAGACATTAATTGACGTACATAACAAGACCATCAAAACCTCATCCCATTGCAAATATCACACAAAAATTGCATCATCCAACAAGACTCAAACACTTCTCCATCAATACATACCAGAAAAATCACCACCACTCCACCCTGATCATTTTCAAAACATTGGTGATGTTATCTCTGACATTAAATTAGATCATGTTCTTTGAATTGACATCCACAATGTAAATGGCATTCAATTAGATCATGGCGGTAGCAACATGAATACCATCACAACTGAGATGCATGACATCAATGGAGATATTATTACATTAATTGAAACCAACATTGATAACACCAACCATCAGATCAAGGACATTATTCACACAACTCTACGCAAATATAACTACCATTTCAAATATAGCTTGTCAGGTACTATAATACCAACAGTAACTCAATACAAACCAGGTTGGACTCAAGGCAATACTACAGGCTGAGTTAAACAATGCACCAATGACCCCCTTGGCCGATGGATTCACTGGCAGTTGAATGGTAAAACCAAAGATATTCACTTAATCTTTGTCTATCAAGTGTGTAAAGACTCTGCTACCACAGCTCGATTAAACACCATGACCACCTTCTTCCAACAAACTTCTATCTTAAAACAGCAACAACACACAAACAGCAATAATCCAAGGTATCATTTCAATCTTGACTTACATGCATTAGTATCTAGTATCACATCCAACAAAACTCACGAACTCCTGCTGGCAGGCGACTTTAATGAAGAATTTGGAGTTGATCTCAAAGGAATTACAAAACTAGCCAACATATTTCACCTGCATGACTTGTTCTTGGACAAGATTGGCACCACCACTTTTAACACTTATTCCAGAGGGAAGCGTTGTATTGATTATGCTATGTGTACCAAAAGTATTGTAGAGACCACTGTAGCAGCAGGCTACGAACCCTGTCATCATCAAATAGTATCAGACCATCAAGGAATATTCCTAGATATTAATACGCACGCATTGTTTGGGAATTATTCCTCCCCTCTTGCCCCAGCTCAATTGTGTGGCATCCACAGTGGTAATCGAAAGTCTAATTGACTTTATATCGAGGCAATGTATTCTCACTTAAATTCAAACAACATCAGGAAAATGTTAGAACAACTTGATTCTGACTCTGCAATTGCCATCAAAGTTGCCAAAAAGATCAACGCGTTAGTGAAAGAAACCAACAAGACCACCACAGTCACACGAACTTTGCAACGAGCAACTTAAATACAATGTGACCAGGAAGTTACTTTATCTCTACAGAAATCATCCCCACAATGAATCCAGTATCCAACACATGATCACATCCAATGCATATTTAACACCCCAAAAAAACAAACAACGTTGTGTCAAATTGATTAGGACCCTCAGAAGTAATATCTGCTTACTTGCTCAAACCAAGGCCACAAGATTTGCCCACCAATTAGAACAGGAACTCTTAGATACAGAATGAGCCCATGACACCCAACACGCCGCTGCACTCAAAAATCTCCAAATGCTTCAGGAGAAGCAACGTATGTTTAAGAAACTTAGAAACTATTGAACAACCAATATTAACCAAATCCTTATGTCTATCAAGGTACTAAAAAACCCTACAAGTGATCCTAAATCATGCAATGACTGGATTGAAGTTACTGAACCTACTCAAATCAACTAATTCATATTAAAACGAAATCAAAACCACTTTGGCCAAGCTTTTAGTACACCATTTACAGTGGAACCGCTGTCCAACCAAATCCCATTTACAGGTATTGGTGAATATTCTGACCAAATTCTGGAAGGTAACTATGAGGATTCACAGTTACCAGACATTACTTCACTTTTTATTAAATCATTGAAACAACGAATATTGC
>WKLE02004545.1:11620-51671 GCA_014885115.2 Asterionellopsis glacialis | reverse complement strand
TGAGTTGACTCTGAATTACAAGAAAGATACACAAACAATTTGGTACTGAACTTACAGTGCTTGGGTCATCTGTATCGTCAGCATATGGACCACCAAAGCGACAAAGTAAAACAAAATCCCCTGTAATAACTTTATCTATCCGATAGAAGCCTTCCTCGTCCGCCCATTGAGACGGCAGTGGTTTCTGACCATTGTTTTCATCGACGTCGTCCTTCCATACAGGATGAGAAGAATAAATGAGATTCTGGTCCGTGTCCCAGATATCAATGCATGGCTTGTCGTCTATTGGGACACCCTGTAAAGCCACAGCACGAAGTAATAGTGGTTTGGGATTACTAAAGCCACCTAGATCAACACAATTAGAAAAGTTACGAAAAAATGTTTGCAACGACGGTGGGATTTGATCCGCAATTTTAGTCGGATCGAGGTCGGGGCAGCGCCGAGTACAAAAATACCGAAAGCCATCCATAGCTGTACGAACCAATCCAGCAAATTTGAGGTAGCACGCTACCACAATTGCGGTCCGAGTCTTCCCATTGGAACAGTAGATCAGAGCTACTCTGTCCTTGTCAAGAGACAAATAGGCATGGAGGGCGTAGCATATATCGAATAATTGATGCAAGGACGGAGTTTCCGACCTACGGAGACAAGGTGAACTCCACCGAAAACGACTAATTTGTCTATTGAGAAGTAATAGTGCACGATCATCTGCATCTTGCTCTGAAAGATTGACCAGAAGAAAACGATTCGGATGGCGTCGTCCAAGAAAGGTGCTTAGGGTAGCAGGACAATTGCCTTTTCGTTTTCCTTTCGGTTGTTGTGTAAACTTTTCCTCCTTATCAGCTGATGATTCTATTGCCTGCGGTGAGAGCGGCTGTGAAGGCTCGGTGGGTGAAAGAGGGCGGCTACCAGCAGTGGTGTCGGTTTCTTCGGATGGATGTCCCACGTCGTTCTCGCATGAGTCGTGTGTATTTGTCGTGGAATCACGTCCTGGATCGACTCTGGTTGGAAATGGAGCTTCTGCGAGTTGAGCCATACCAATTATTCTATCTGTTATGTAATGAAGGTCCAAATTCTTAGGTACATGATGTTGAAGCCGTTCCGCGGAAGTATTTTCACGGGGTGGTAGCAGGTTTGTAGATGGAAGGAGCTCCGGTGAAATTCGACTTGCTACAGCACCCGCCAAGTCTGAAACTAAACCAAGCATCTTGATAGCTTTTTCAAACACGATAACTTGTTTTAAAATCAACCGTCACTTTGTTGAGAAGAAGTAAGAATTGTATGTTTACGGCTTTCTGATTGACCATACGTGTTCGGGCCATGGCGCGGCAATTTGGGTTTCTCTGTTGTTGTTTTTTGAGGGAAAGGATGATTGAAGAAAAAATACTCGTAAGAAGGGTTGGAGAACTGAGAACTGATAGTAGTTATTATGCCTAGTTTCCTTAGGACTAGGATTAGTTCCTACTTTGGCCTCCGTACCGGTTCTAGTATTAATACCTGTACCTGGTACAGTGCAGATAGTCATGGTACCGGTACCTCTGGTACCGTACCTGGTAACCCTATGAGGAGCTCTCTAGAGAGGACTACTGTATATGGTACGGTACTAGCTCGTAGTCCTATCTAGGTACCGTACCTACCGGACAGAAAGGCGGTGTACCAGGTACATGTACCAGGTAAAGCAAGTACCTGTAGCTTGAGACACATATTTTTACAGACAGTAGACGTTGAGCGACTGTACCAGGGTACCAGGTAGACGCGTGGCTTTGCTTTTTTTACCCGTCTGCGAACTCTTGCTTTCATTGCGTTTGATCAACGGATGATGAAACAGCGGTAAAATCGAGAACTACAAAGTACCTGGTATCTACAGGACGACTAGCCAACAAGACAAAATATTATGTTAGGGAAACAAAAAGCCTTTGAAATCACAAAGTACAAAAGAAAACAAAACGTCGTAATCAAGAATACATATATAATTCAGAGAGTTTTGGAAAAGCGAAGAATGAATTTTGCCGCACTACTTCTTGTGTCCTGCAACCACCGCAACCTGCAAGCTCCATCTATAATTTCATAAATTTTTGCGACTCACTATACTACCATGAATCGAAACCCCATTTTCTCTAAAGTCATAGTTAACTTAGGGGAGGGGCACTTGAATGCAATACTGACCGTACAAGTGTAAGATAAAAGGCATACACTGAAATAATACAAAGTCTTTGTATTAAGTACTATAATACATGCGTAATATGCTTACTACCGACAAGGAGAAATACCATTGTCTGTGCACAAATGAAAAGTTGTATGTCTTTGTTGGTACAAAACAACAACAATAGAAAGAAGCAAACAGCTACATAGTCACCATGATGAGAATGGCTCCACTAAGTGCAAACAAAATCCTAACCTGATGCCCCAAACCATAACTGGCAGATGTGGGACTTGGTGTTGGCGCACAAGGCTGGGCATGAAGCTGGGCATGAGGCTAGGTATGACAGAAGGAGTATTGGTGTCAACCAATGAACAAATTTCAGCATCAAAGATGTCAATGCATTATTCATCTATTGCACTGTTAATTACTATATTGATACTAAGACCTTTTTCACAGCAAAAATGCTCGACACTACCTTTCAACTCAAAAGATCCAAAAATGTTTGAGACATCAAAAGTACTTGGCATGTAAGAGGTATCCTCCTTTATGTTGCCCCCATACAAGAGGGACTTTTGGACTTTTATATTGCTCACTGGTTTCCAAACATAGAAAGAATATACATGTGCTCTTGCATCTTTGTTCAATGTTGTCAAAGGTACAAGTCTCTATAGAAAGGGATTGACCAGAAGTACTAGCCATATACCTAACCAACTTATCATCAAATTTAATATTGCATCTGTAACTTCAATGCTGGAGTCTTCCACATTTTGTACCAATAAGTTGGGGCCAACCATGATGACTCCACCTACATCAAGGTCCTTCCAAGATCAATCTTCAAAGACAAAGTTCTTGCCAGGAGTGGCTATAGACACACCAGCTGACATTGTGTCCTCATCTTCCAAAAGTGTGCCAGTGAATGTGAAGCCCTTCACAAGAACATTGTCAACAGTAATACCCAAAATTGTAGTGTCTCCCCTGGTATAGAAGGGGACAGCTACAGATTGGATATAGCCACCACAAATTACATAGCTTCCATCAAAACTAATGATGGCATTAGGACAGGCAGCAACCAGGGGATAATCACCATTAATAAAAGAAGTGAAACCTAGAGTAGGAAGGCCTACATCAGATTCAATACCAGAACACATCTTGTATTCCTTGATTTAATCAGTGTTTCCTCTTGCAAAATCTGTAAGCTGCACCTCTAACAAACTGAGTATACTGTTAAAGCAATCTGATTTGGTTGCAGCAAGGACAACAATTGGTAAGATGTTTGTTGCTATTAAGATAGACAATGCTGCTGCAGTGTTCTTTGTCATGGTCTCTATGTTGTAGATATTGGGATATCATGGATCTTATTTTCACTGACTGTGTAAAAATAATGAAAATATTTCTACCAAAACTAGCAAATATCATACATCATAATATCTTATATTTTTATTAACTTAAAGGATGTTCTGGCCATTTATAATTTACCATGTAAAAAATAATTAAAAAATTAAAAGGCCTTTCTATATTCAATTTTCACCAGATTTTAGTATCTAGTAAAGGGGACTGATTTTTATAAGTTTTTTTTGGCCCATTCTACTCAACTCTGGTATTAGATTCACATATGCAAATTCAATACATTTTTTAGCTATGAAATCCACAACAATGATGTTTCCAAATTGTGAAGGAATCAAATACTGTAATTCAATATTTAAGATGTGAAGAAATCCTGTAAAATGTCAAATTTAATGTTTAAAATTAAAGCTTTGTACAGTTTGAAAATGCTTTCTACTTTCAAACTAGTCTCCATAAGTACACTAGAAGTATAGATAATTCTTTCCTGTATATATACTTTCAAGAGCACTATCTCAAATATAATAAAGAGACTAGTTGTAGAATGCCTTAACTTCTTTTTTTAAGAAGTGCCAAAGACCCTCCAGAATGCTTGTAACTTCAAAAGATTTTAACGTAGTATGTACCAAACTTTTGGTCTACAGCAGTCCTATGGGACTATAAAAAATAAGTACTTTTTTCTCTTAAATTCCATTGCCATGCAAATGTCTTGGAAAAATTATGGAAACTACTAGAAAAAGCACAAGAAAATACTTAAGATAATTACAAAGAGGATGATGATCTTCTGTTAACACTGCTACAGCAAAAAAAATGACTATACATATGCCTGGTACAACCAATCAATTTTGATTCCTACACTATTTCTAAAGGAGGATTTTGTTCCAAACTGGCCACATTTGCAAGAAGGAAAGATTAATCCTACAGAATTGATCTACTAAAAGCTACACAACATATTTTATCAAAAATTACTCTTTATAAGACTCACAAGGATGTCATTTTTGACACCTCTAACTTTGATTTGAACAAAATAATATATTCTGCAACACTATTGTAGATTCAGTCCTTTGTAATGTAACATAGAGCAAATTAGCATAAATTTTGTGATTTTAGTATTTTTAGTAATTTTTTTGGATAAGTTATCAAACTAAGGACCGCATCTGCAATTTTGAGCCAGATTATAACTAATATATGTTATTACTAAAAAGTTTAGTGATCACTCACAAACAATGAGATAAAATAGGGAGTCCAGGCATCAAATTGCCACTTGAAAAATGGCAAATGGCAAATGTGTGCCCACTGACATCCCAGTTTTTGAAAAGACCCGATGTGTTTTTGAAAAGACCCAAATGTTCTTGATTAAAATGTGGTGATATGCAGATGTGGCAATTTCACTGTGCCCCTTTTTCACCAAATCAATGTAAATGTGGCACTGGTAGAATCTACACAAAGTCATCCCAAAATGGCACTGGTAGAATCCTAGCAGCACCATCTGGTATGTCCAAAAATGGCATGTTTCCACAACAGATTCTTTCTATGTACCAGGTAATATCATTGTACTACTAGACTACCACTGCCACTATGTAGGTTTACCTGGTAGGTACTGGACTACATAAGAAAAAAAATATCCTACACAAGAAAAATATTGAACACGATACTAATGAGGACATCAACAATAATAATTCTCACAAACACAAACAAGAACAACAAGAACAAAGAAAACAACATCAACATAGTACATTATGTATTGTTTGTTTGTTGGTTGTTCTGCATTTTTTTATGTTGTTTACAGAAAAATATTGATTGTTGTGATTCTTGTGCCGCCATTGCCATTTTGTTTGTTTCATTCTTTTTTGCTGTCTCATGTCAGAAACAAGTGTTTTGAAAAGTACTGCACCTAGTACTCACAAACTCCATGAAGTGTTTGGGTTTAGGTATGATGTATGACTGAAATGATACCAGCACAAAGGGATGGATGGGAAATGGAATCTTACTTTTGCAACATTAGAGAAGAATGATTGACATGTGGGTGTGCATTTAGTTGTCCCTTTGCCAGCCCAGACACATGCACCAAAAGCAAATGCGCAATCTCATCAAATGCACATCCAATTGCCAAAAAACGTGCCACTTAGAAATAATGCAAAAATTGGGGAACAAGTGGGTGCACATTTGACTTGTTGTAAATTTGCCCGGACTCACTAATGGATCATCCTCAAGGTGTTGGGTGTTGGGGTCTAAGAGGGTTCACACTTTATCAGATAAAGAATCAGAAAAAAAAAATCAGTTTTTTTTTGCCTCCCAAAAGGTTATGATTCCTTACTCTTTGGTTCTGCGTGTTGCTCCAAAATCCATTTTTGTGGACATGAAAAATAATCAGGTATGCAAGAACAAAGAATCAGAAAAAAGAATCAGATTTTTTTCTGGCGTGCAACTATTTGGATCAAACCAATCAGAAAGCATTCCATTGAATTGGCATTATAAGTTGTCTCTTTGGTTTCCTTAAGGGACTTATCAAATCAACAACAACAAAAAAACAGCAATCATGGTGCTGTCATGACAAGACAACTCCTTTCACATGACAATAAACCTCTTCTTGGCACTATTTGATTCTCCGTCCAAATATTTATATTGTAGTTGATTGTTGCTTGGTTATGTTATTGTTTGACAGGCATCTGTGACAGAAAACAGAGGTGTTTGTCAAGATAATGACACCATGATGGTATCACCATGGGTCCTCCTCTCTCTCTGTATCCTCTGATGAAGAGGGTGAACACATGGATGGTGCTCAGGTGGCCGTTTTAGAACCGTTTTTTTTTGGCTTGGTGCACTGATTATTCTTGTAGTGGACTCATGACCTGATTTCTGATTCTTTTGCGCTGATCACAAAACAAAGTGTCGGGGGTAGTCTTTTTTAGGGAAAAAAAGAATCTTAGTCTTTTTCTTTTTCTGATTGTTTTTTGATAAAGTGTGAACGTAGTAAAATGAGAAAATTAAAAAATAATAATAAATAATAATTCTAGAGATGAAAGCACGGAAAATCTGTCCCGAGGGGGTTGAGATTTCAGTTTTGTGCTCTAGGGAGTGAATGTAAGCCGATCTTTTTACATGTTCTTAACGGGGCTACCGTATTCCAAGAACTACAGCAGAGGACAGTACTGTAGGACTAGTAACTAGGACTACTATAGTTCCCAAAAGACAGAAAGGCGACCGACCGGAATTGCCCAACTAGGACCTACCGGGTACCGTACTGGTAATGGCGTGTAATCATCGGGTTTTTTCTTTGAATGACAAACAACCTGCACAGCGACAAAGAGCGGGAACCATGTGGAATTGATGAGGGATCGACACCAAACGGAAGCATTATATTACCCAACTCACACTGAACACGAACCAACAAGTTGAAGATTGGTAGTACAAGAGAACCGAACGTAAAACATTCAATGCGTAATGTTTTGAACTTATGATACATAACTGGACTTTAGGTTTCCTTGTTCTTGTACAGCGGTCGGCGATGCAGAAATACAACGGCAGCTTCCGAAAATCACCAGCTTTGACATTTCTTGTTTTGGTATGGTTAACAATTCTAATCTTTATTGTCTGGCTTGATCTTTATGCCAGAAATTTATATGATGGTTCAAATACAAACTTTGCCAAGAATTTACAAACATTCCAAAGGTCAACAACCGATGGTGCACAACAGAGGAGTGATGTTGTCGTTTCCTTCTTCAATAGATCCAAACCTGCTTGTCGACAATGGCCAGACACAAATGATCCTCTATCCCCTGATACCGCACGACTGAATATTCTTCATTCACCACCTCCGAGAGGTTTGGTTGTAACATTGATACATAAAGAAGGATACCTTATAAAATTTTCTTGTGGGGCAATTCCCTCTCAGTTGGTGTATTTCATTGAACCTCATGAAATGGATCTGCTTCTTTTGATTAGTGACATGCCAAAAGTGAATGAGTACAAACCGTTACCAAGCCTCGTAGAATGCCTGAAACTGGAACCTACAAACAAAACTAAACCATGGGAAAACTTTGATGGTACTACACTCGTTACTGAGGAATATACAACTCAAAGTGGAAGAAGTCGTGTTTTTATTGTCAACAATTATACTCTGCCATTGCCAAAATATATTCAAAACAACATGACTATTTTGACTGTACCCATCGAAGACGAACAGTGTCGGGGACCGATAGAATACATCCAATCTACAAGGTGGTATACACAGGGAATGTTACACTTGTCAATATTACAAGAATATCAATATTGGGTGAAACTAGACACGGATATTCTTTTCAAGAAGCGAGTTCCTTTTCATCTATTACATGATATGACCATTAAAAATGCTCTCTTTGCCCATACAGCTGCCTACCCCGGTCAATTTTGCGGTGAAGGGATACGGGAGGCTATGCGACAATTTGAAATGTACGTGAAAGATACCGCACCATCATGGCAAAAAGAAATGAAGTGGGAGGGTATGTGTTCTCCAAATATAAAGGCAATGCAACGTGATGCTGATCTATATTATACCAACTTTGTTATTGGTTCTGTAAAGTTTTGGACAAGCAAACCTGTTTTGGACTTGGCCAACTTTTTAAATGAATATCCCAATGGCTTTTTCAAGTACCGTTGGACAGATCAAATATTCTTTCACTTTGCTTTGGGAAATTTTGTGGGTCCTGATTTTCGTGCATTTACCACTCAGTACACAGATCTTCGATGTGCACCTGTACAAAATTGTTGGATATCCTATTTTTCAGATAAATACTCCAATGATACAATGGCATCGTGGGAACGATGTGACAATGATGCTTATTTCCTACATACTAAAAAAGTTGGGGGTTATCACGGTAGATGGAACAATCGGAGTTTAATTGAAAAGCCACTACGAAGAGGTATATATCCATATATTAGCACATACAACATATCAGATGAATCAAGACAATGCAAACAAGCTTTCACACCAAAATCTCAGTGAGAGATTTTTATTTGAAGTGGAGACGTACGAATCTATTCCGGATCGGTTGTGTAGTCTCACTAGGGTTTTAAAACTAAAAGAGTTACAACATCACGTGTATCAATACCAAAAAGAAAATTTGTCTAAGGTTGATTGTTGCTGTTTCTGGACATTTGTGTGAGCCTCATCAGTGCACTCTTGACTAAGATCGGTTGCTTCGTGTGTTGCTTTGTCCGAGAAATATTCAATAAATATCGGCAGACCGAACGATTGGGAGCCTCCTTTACAACAACTCAGACGGCAAGAGCTGATGAAGTGGTATGATTGAGTTAAACAAAAAGCGCCAGTCTGTTTATGTCAGGCATTTGTTGCCTGGTATTCATTATATTGAATTTTGGGGCGTCCTGATCTAATTCAAAAATAATCGTGATTGGTGACAGGTCTCTTGGTCAATCGTGAGCAATCGTGGTTGGTGGTTTGAACACATTGGTGTGATTCGTTGGATGCCGATGATGGGATAGACAGGATTTAGTGAAGTCCTGGATATTAAGCTAGTCTTACTAGGTGAACGTTCAGTTGGTCCTCTACCCAGCTAGCTATGATCAAAGGACCTACCAGTAATATCCGACGAACAGAGATTTAATTCTTCTGTGTACAGTACTTGTATCTGGTAAGGCCAACCTGTAGGAGCTCGTACTGTACCTGTACTGCAGGTTCCTAGAGTGGTGGGTAACCAAAAATCAAACATAAGGCGGTAGGCAAACAGCTGAAACTTGTACCGTACAGTACCAGGTACCAGTACTAGGTCCTACCAGGTACTTATCAAGTACCGTACCAGGTAGCACTATCAGGTCGGCCACTACCAGGAACAAAGGTACCTGGTACAGTACCTCGTACATTTAGGACTATTAAATAACAGGTACAGTACCAGGTACGAGTCGACAACAAAAAATTTTATATGATAATCTCTCTCGGTCGCCGCCCTGTTCAGGCATCCAGCCATCCGATTATGAACCAGGTACGTACTGTAGTAACGAATTATCTATCGGATATGGCTCTTTACGCCGTACTGTCTGTACTTTGGCCTGTCGATGGGTATATATCATATTCACAACTTAAGTTTTTAGTACTCTTGGAATTACTCAAACGATTATCTCGCCGAATACTGTTAGGATTTTTAGTGGTGGTCACACTTAAATAATTTTTATTATGAGCAACTGTTTCAAATGAGGATCCACATGTTCAGGAGTAGTCGTTTTTTCCCTCCATCTCCTCGGAGTGCCGTAGAATATGTATGGGTTTTCTCGTAGAAAGCTTGAGGATAACAGAAAAAAAAAACGGCGTTCCAAACACAACCTCCCTGTTTGCCGTTTATTACAGTCTCCTATCGCTCAAACATCAAACACATGTGTTGAAAGCGTCTCCAACAAATACAACTCAATCATTTTGGCGAGTCGAAGTTGACAGCAGTTCCCAAGCTATTTCAAGCTGAAGCTCACACTTCGACAAAGGATCGCTCTTGGAGCTTGGACAAGACGCATCGATTAAGACTGTCGATCAAGACTTGTGATAACAACTTTCGGCTACGATGTTTCCTAGAACAAACGGCACAACGAGTGTTGCGGGTAACTCCCGCCGTGCATTCAGAGTAAGTCAGTGTCTGTGACCACGTTTGAAATATAAAGTTGGGCGGTGGTTACGTGCAATGAGAAAGCCTGCATAGGAAATCAACCGGGTTCAGTTTTAAAATTCAAATGATGTTCTGGTTTTTTTCTCGTTTGTTCAGTGATGAAGATGTGATACTTATCCATCGAATCGACCCTATTGATTTCATCGGCCTCTTTCACGTTTTGAAAACTAACTTTATTTTGAAATTGCTTCAAAAATGAACAGGATGTGACGAACTCAACCCGCAATATCAATGATAAGCCTGGCGCCAACAATGGCAAGCCTAACGTAGAGAAACGACCGATCAGTGTTCACTTGCAGCCATCGGAGAGCAATATCAACCCTGCTATGGATGCAGTTCTCCCACGTCAACACAACAACAACGCAATGTCAATGGATGGTTCGGATGTTCAGCGATCTTCTGGTTTTAATTCTAATCCATTGAGCTATCAGCACTCGGGACAGGTTGATAACATTGACGAACGTGATGCTGAAGATCCCCTTTGCGCTACCGAATATGTGATGGATATGTACGAGCACTTTCGTGAAAAGGAGTTGTCCACATCAGTTCGCCCAGTCTACATGGAGAGCCAGCAACACATTAACGAACGTATGAGATCAATTCTTGTCGACTGGCTTGTCGAAGTGCACCTCAAATTCAAACTTGTCCCTGAAACTTTATACCTGACCGTCAACCTCATTGACCGTTACGTAGAAAGAAAAGAGGTTTCACGACCAAAACTACAGCTTGTTGGTGTCACTTGTCTCTTGATTGCCTCAAAGTATGAGGAGATTTACCCCCCAGAGCTTAGGGATCTTGTTTACATTTGCGACCGCGCTTACTCCAGAACAGAGGTATGTCGTCTTTTGTGTTGATTTTTGTAGCTGGACATTTTCTCTGGATTTAATCTAAACCCGCCTCCTCCTTATTTCTATTGAATAGATCATTGAGATGGAAGAAAATATTTTGAAGACACTGGAATATCAAATCACAATCCCAAGTGCTCATGCATTCTTGGTTCGTTACCTCAAGGCAGCTCACGCCGATAAGAAGATCGTTCAACTTTCATGCTACATTCTTGATGGAACCCTTCAAAGTTATGCACTTCTTCACTACTTGCCAAGTCAGTTGGCTGCTGCTGCAGTTTTTATTGCTCGGAGGTGTGTGGGGAGAAATTCTTGGAGTCCAACTCTTTTGCGTTATGCTGGGTATTGCGAGGAGGAAGTCATTCCCGTAGCCAGAGCGGTGCTTGCAGAAAAATCATCTGCGTCACAAGAGTTGCGTGCAGTAAATAAGAAGTACACAAGTAGCCGTTACGGGCAAGTTGCAAATACTGTCCTCAAGTGTGACTTCTAAATTAATTAAAAAAAGCAAGAAGGATTGTACAGACATTTATTAGAAGTTGTACCTTTGGAAGGACAACGTTTGAATGTCCTTGTGGGAATCTTTCAATTTTTGCTGTGTTTGGGGTGCACAGTAGTTGTCCCGAAGGGGAATAACAAAATCTCATAACCATTACCAGGTTGGTAACATAGCGATTTACAAAAAACAACAACGACGAAGTAATATCAGAGTAGTAACATATCAGATAATAATATGTAATAAATATCGCAATTATTAAAGTTATAGATGTTGTTGGGTCTATTGAGCAGTAAAATCCTTGGTAAGATTGTCAAGTTGGAAGTTGAGAAAAAACTCAATTGATACGAAAAGCATGCTACTATTTTATACATGATTGGATTGCGCAAGTAGAGGTTTGAATGCGAATTATATTTTAATGTCTTCGAGCGTGCTCGAGTAGCTCCGGGATGTCGACTGAGAAGACTTTATCCATTTCCTTCACCATTTTCTTGTCAAGTTTGGGAAATTCGCTCAAGTCCTTAATCTCATAAAGCCCTTGGCGGAATGGTTCAATAGCTGGGAAGTCTCCCTTTGGTAACCCATATCGTCGAGCTGCTGCCAGCATTTCCATTTCTAGACGTCCGACAAGACGCTTTTGCTTTTCTTTCTTTCCCCAGGTATATGGCAGTTGCTTCCGTAGATAGTGAATAATATATGCGTGCACTTTTACACTACGTGCTCTTTTCACTAAATCATTGATTTTACGCATGACAGCTTGTTGTGGCAGTTTCACAATATCGGTCAACAAATCCCGTTCTTCTCGTTGCAACAGTGGAGCTTGTTCTGCATTTTGAAGAGGTTTGTCCCAAAAACTTCCCATGTAGACCCTACAAACCTCGGGTGTGTTCATTACTTTACCTAATGACCACATTAGCGCACCATAAACTCGCATCAGCTGCTGTGTGGAAACACTATCTGCCTTGTTCAGTACGACGCGTATCTTATCCAAGTGAGGGATCATTAATTCCATAACACTCTGGAGCTCGTCCGATATGTCAAGCTTATGTGCATCAAACATCACGATAATAAGATCAGCCCGTTCAGCAAACCATTTCATAACCCCCTCATAATCATAATTACGCGAACGTTGCTTTTGACCGCTCAGAATTCCAGGTGTGTCGATAAGGGTTATATCCCTCAGAATAGGTGAGTCAACTTCAACACCCTCGAGACGAGACAAGAAGTTGTTACCATAGGGGCTTAATCCTTTAAAGCATCGATCACCTTGAGAGCACAGTGCGGCGCCAGGAACAATTTTGTCATTTGTCCCGTGTAATATAGCCGTAAATCGATCTGTGGTCGGCTCTGGGCCGACACGAATACCTGGAAAGTCTCTTCCCAGTAAGTATTTTATAAACGATGTTTTTCCAACACTGTACTGCCCTAGAAGTAAGACCATGGGTGGTGCCTCAAAGTCAGATGAAGAGAGTGGTGATGAGTGGAAATGCCCATATTTACTAGCCAATTCAAGCGGCAACATTTTTTTGCGGTACAATTTCGCTAGCCCATGCAAAATGTAGTCTTTGTCCAACTGGGAGAGATCCACATCAGATGAAGCTTCAGCTTGCTGTGCAATTTGCTGTGGGGTTTCTGGTTCCAATTTCGGCGATTCGTCATAACTAGCTTGATTTGGGTTTTCGTGGTAACCCTGTTCCGGCAAAGGTGGTTCTGAGTAACTTCCCTGATCCGGTAGATTTGGAAGAGGCATTTCCTGCTGTGGTGAACCGTAATGATTCGACTGTTGAGGAGGTGCCATTCTTTCTCCTCCTTGCCTTTCAGCGCCCTCGTAAGAAGGCAGATCAGGTGGCAAGTCTGGAGGCATGTCTGGAGGTCTATGATACTTCTGCTGCTGCTGTTGTCGTTCGTAGTCCTCATACCCAGGGGGGGGCATTCCGCTGTGCCCACCCCGAAATCTATTGCAAACATTAGCATGAATTACACCCCAGCTTCTGGAACATGATGGAGCAACTAGAAAAATCTGGCCGATGCACAAAGTCCGAAACAGTTTCATGGCGTCTTTGCTGCCGTGGTTAAAACCCAGCTAGCCTTGTGTTGTCCTTGTATTCGCCGTCTAATCGTTTGTCAACTGTAACGATCAACGGATGGATAGTTGTGTAATGAAGGGAAGAAGTTGTGATCAAGAAATTCGCTGTGAGCTGTGTAGCTGTGTTGATGTTTTTTGCTCCACGCGTCATTTTCGTGGCTAAGAAAGTTGATGACGTCATTTTTACATCATACTTTATTATTTTCCTAGAGAGAGCCCGGGAATATCACGCAATACCCAATCGGTGATGTTGGAGATTCAATCAGGCATCCAAAAACGGGGCTATGACGTCATGTACGTTGTGCAAAAAATGATTCATGTCACAAGGTACGTGTGGGACTACGTCGATTTTCCGTTCCTGGTAGGTCCTATGTAGCTCCTATTTCGTACCGGCATTACTCCCGGTAGCTCGGGTACCAGGTACCTGGTACCTGGTAATGGTTTACCCGGAATCTGGTACCTAGAGAATCTGTCTGCTTGAAGTACCAGGTATAATACCTGGTATGTACAGGTATGGTACCATGTGTGCACCGCAAAATTTACCGCTACCGGGTACCTGTACAGACAGTACGAGGTCCTACGCTGACCACAACATGACTTTCCATCCAGCTCTGTTTCCCAATACTGCAAGATTCTCGGGACGTGGACACGAGAAACTTTCACCGTCACGAGATCATCAATTACGTATGCTCAGTCGGTTCTCACAAAGAAATATTCATTGTGTTTCCGCTCTGCATAGGTTGGAAAAGCCTCGGCGAACTCAAATTGTTCTAACAACTTGTTAACCATGGAATTGCCAAGCGCTGTGACAGATGTTGTGGACAGTACCCTGGAGTACATCTATAGTCTAGAAGAATATGTTGCTCCCACCGTCGTATTGGGTAAGTAATTTTCTCATGTCCCAGTCGACATTATTTTTCTCCGAATATGACTCCATTTTTCATCTTTTGGATGTTGAGGGAGCAGTTATCCCTGGTCATTGTGATTCATTAATGTGATATATCTTCCTGTTTTCAATTCCTCCTAACCGCCTTCGCTGCGAATTTTATAGTTCCTTCTTTTGTAAAGGGATATGTCGAGCAGCTTTCTGAAGCAATTGGATTTGATGTTGAAACTCTAAGTTACACGCTTGGGTTGTTTTTGTGCTACCCACTTGGTGTTATCATGACCAATCTTCCGTATGGAAAAATCAGGCATTTGTTCTCCTTTCTTCTCGGTGCCTTCTTGCTTCAGTTTACACTTGGTGTTCAGTGGATCCACCAGCTTATTACGTCCCTTGTCGTATACGCTATGTGCCTCGTTCTCCCTCCCAAGATGGTCAAGACCGCAGTTCCTATCTTTGTGATGATATACATGTGTGCTGCGCATCTTCATCGTCAATACACCAACTACCTTGGATACGATTTGGACTTCTCCGGAACTCAAATGGTCATTACACAAAAGCTTTACATGTTTGCCTACAATGTTTATGATGGACATGAATTGAAGAACGGTCGGGGAGATCGTGCCAGCCAGAAGTGCTCCAAATTTGCATTGAAAGAACTTCCTGGCCTTATCGAGTTCCTCGGGTACACCTTCTGCTTTGCCAACGTTTTAGCTGGACCTGCTGCTGAGTTTACCGCTTACAGTACCGCTTGTGATGGCACTTTGCTTTACGATGCCAACGGTAAGCCCAAGGGCAAGATACCAAGTGCTGTGTGGCCCACCCTTCAGAATCTCCTCCAAAGTATCGTCCACATGGGATTGTTTGTTTTCTTGGGAGGCATGTACCCTATCTTGGACCCTACCGATCCTCAGAAGAACACTCCTGCTGTTCTCTCGGAGGCGGTTCTTTCCCAACCTTGGGTTAATCGTTACTTTTACTTGTGGATGTCTCTTGTGGCTGTCCGTCAAAAGTACTACTTTGCTTGGAAGAATGCTGAAGGTGCTCTCAATATTTGGTACGCTGGTTTCGAAGGTTTTGATGAAGATGGTAAGGCCATCGGCTGGGGCAACTCCGTCAATGTCAACATTTTCAGCTTCGAGACTGCTTCGAACATCCAAACTCTCAGTAAGGAATGGAACAAGAGGACGTCACTGTG
The DNA here is from genome assembly GCA_014885115.2 of Asterionellopsis glacialis. NCBI lineage: Eukaryota > Bacillariophyta > Plagiogrammaphyceae > Rhaphoneidales > Asterionellopsidaceae > Asterionellopsis > Asterionellopsis glacialis. The sequence goes on along the minus strand of WKLE02004545.1, from coordinate 36,029 downwards.
GCTCACTCGTTACGTCTACATCCGTACTGGAGGTAGCCTCATGGCAGTATATGGACTGAGTGCTTTCTGGCACGGATTCTACCCCGGTTACTACCTCTTCTTTTTGTCAATTCCTCTTCTTACCATGTGTGAGAGAATGGGACGCAAAAAGATTTCTCCATACTTTTCGGATAAAGCTTGGGGTCCCTATGACATTTTTTGCAAACTTGTCACCTCCTTATTTGTCGAATACACGGTTGCTGCCTTCCCTCTCTTGGCTTTCCACTGGACTATTAATCTCTGGAAGAACCACTACTTCTTTGGGCACATTTGTGCAATTGTCTTCTACATTGCAATGATGTTCACTCCTTCTCCTAAGAAGAAGGACAAGAAAGAGTAAAAAATGAAAATTTTATTTTAAAATAATGTCAATGTAGGTTTCCAAAACAGCATTATATGGGGTTCTTTTAAATTGAGAATCGTTTTCTCTTACGAGTAGCACCTACATCTGTCGGAAGGGAAAGAGCACTCATCCCATCAGGCAATGGCAGACACATCTTTTCCACCAAATAATGGCAGTACGTTTTATGCGAGTCATCATTCTATGAGTATCAGTTATTGAATTTAGTTGAACTATGTATAGCATCTAGTTCTCCTTTTTAATTCTTCCTTTTTGAAATTAATCCCTACATTTATCACATCTCGGACATGGCGTTTTCACCAGAACATACTATTGTATTGCACTGATAGTGTTCCACATTCAAGTCCCTTTCTTTACTCTAGACTCCCAAACCTTTGGAGATGAAAAAATATCTCATCTTTCTCTGCAAGGTTCTCTCTAGTCTCTAGAGAGGACCAACTATTTCTAACCCTGTGTTCATTTTTTTAATTTTATCATTACGCTTGCTCTAAGGATATAGAGTAGACTCAGCTCACTCAAAAAGATTCCTTTGTAGAGTCCTGCATCTCTCTAATAGACTACAAAAAAAGAGTGAGATTTGAGGTTTCACTCCCCTTCGGACGATGGATCTCGCGCTCCTCAAAATGATATAGGGAAAGATTTTTGTAGAAACTCATAACCCATTCTTTGCATCCAACGAAGCCAACACCGCCGTGCTGGCGGCCGCGAGAACTCCTCCGCTTTCTTTCTCCATCGCTTCTATTCCATCACCGGGACATCTGCAGAGTCAACAACATAAAAATATCTTTTGTTCTCATCACGACGAGACGACAACAGCTCTTTACTTTGTATAGTTGTTGACTAGATTTGTGAAAGGCATCATTCTCTTACGGCAGGTTAGTTTGAGATTTTGAATCAGTAATAGCAAGAACCACAGAAACATCATGGCTCAACGACTTCGTGAGGTATTCCAACAAGTGTCCCAGAGAGCTAAATCCATGGGTGGAGGAAGCGGTGGTGGAGGTGGAGGCAAAGCGGCTCAATCTGCTGCCCGTGCTTTGAGTTCCGCTATCGCTGCAGGTGCTCTTGGTTACGGTGCATACCATTCTATTTATACTGTGCAAGGAGGTCACCGTGCCATTGTATTTAATCGTCTTACAGGAATGAAAGAAACGGTGTACGGTGAAGGTTTGAATTTCAACATCCCGTGGTTTGAACGCCCTATCATCTACGACATTCGTACAAGGCCAGTGAATCTACAAACGCTCACAGGATCAAAGGATTTACAAATGGTGACTATTGCTATTCGTGTTTTGCACAAGCCCGACCCCAACAAACTTGTCAGGATTTACCGATTCATGGGATTGAATTACGATGAGCGTGTCTTACCCAGTATTATGAATGAGTGTGCCAAGGCTATTGTTGCAAGATACAATGCAAATGAGCTTTTGACCAAGCGTGCTGAAGTATCCGCTGATATTTCTAGAGAACTTCGGGCCCGTGCCGCTTATTTTAACGTTGTTTTGGAGGATGTGGCTATTACACATTTGGCCTTCAGTCCAGAATATGCCAAGGCTGTCGAAGCCAAGCAAGTTGGTGCGTATTGAACCGGTTTGCTCGAGTTGTGTTTTAGATTTTGTGCAACAATATTTTCAATTCATTGACCACCTCGTACCTTTTGAGGCTTAAAAACCACTCACTTCTTTTTCTACGTCTTCGCTTTCCCCTTCCACATTACAGCCCAACAAGAAGCTGAGAGAGCCAAATATGTCGTGATTGGAGCTCAGCAAGAAAAGAAAACTATTATTACCAAGGCCAAAGGAGAAGCCGAGTCTGCCGAACTTATCGGTACTGCTGTCAAGAGGAATCCAGGTTTCATGAAGCTTCGTCGTATTGATGCAGCTAAGGATATCGCTGATGTTGTTACAGCCAGTGGAAACAAGGTCTACCTTAATGCTGACTCTCTATTACTCAATCTTTTGGGAGACGCTGATGATAAATTTGAGAAGAGTGTTTCTCAAAAAAGCAGTCGATGGGGATCTTAAAAGAATGAAATCTATCTGAAATTTACAGTATTACACTTTTAAAATGTAGCTTTAAATGTTAACTTGTGTGTACATAGCTTGTCGTTGAGTAGATAACATCTGTGTTCCTAACACCGCATGGCAGGGCTCTGAGACCGCATCTGCACGGAGAGATATTTAATTTAATGGCATCTTTTATCGAGTTAGCTTCAAGCAGGCGTTTTCAAATGTTAACGACATTAGACAGTATTAAAGGGAGTTGCAATCGTCAATCAACGTTCAAGACGTTGTAAACAGAGTAAATTTTTCGAGCTTAGTTTTCAAATTTATTTATCTTAATTTTCATATTGTACTACGTTTTTTTAAAAGACAACACCAACACCTTCAATCTCTTGGTACTCCTTCTTGAGAATAGAGGAAAAGATAGGCCAGACACCAGACTTGATAACCTCATCATTAGAAAGAACCTTGCCCTTGGCAGGCAATCCATCAGCTCCAGTAGTGAGCTCACCCATAACAGGTGTGGCACCCGACAAGGCCTTGCCCGCCAAAAGGTTGGAAAGTTCACCGCTGGGCACCAACATGTGCTTGAACGGGAGAAAACCCCACTTATCAACTTGATCCAATCCAGTGTGAATTGGGAACCTTAAATGGGGAAAGCGGGGAGAAAGGAATGGCATACCATCCTGAAAGTTGAAAATACGAACTTCAGGAATAACATCTTCTACCAATCGAATGTAATTCGTATCATCACCAGCTTCTTGTGTCACCAAAACATTGGCCTCTGTAATTTCTAAAGCCTTTTCAAGAGAAGCTTTGGCACCCTCAGGGTCGGTAACAGCCTGGGAAGGATCCAGATTGTAAAGTACAAATCCAGCCTTGGAGCATGCAAATTGAAGAATGTGCTGTGAAATTATAACAATCAAAAAAGAATCACGCGTGATGAGAAATTGAAATATCTTCCAGGTAATCCTGTATGCAGTGCCTTTTCGATTATACTCAGAAAGCTACAAATTTAGCACAAATACTTACCGTCTCAGCAAAGTGGGCTGGCAACCATGATAAAACAACATCACCAGGTTGAAGTCCTTGTTCCAAAAATCCAACAGCAAGATCATCCGAGTGCTTGTCAACATGAGAGAAACTCCATTTCATGTTCTTGTGTTGGTATCGGAGGATATCCTTGTGAGGATTCTCCTGAGCGAGAGCCGAAAGCGCATTTCCGGCAGACACTGATGCCATACCTCGAACGGATTTCAACGTAGCATTTGATCTACAGACAGTGGATCTTGACGACAGGGCAGTGCGGCCCAATCGTCGAGCGATAACCGAAGCAGCTCTCGTAGCAGACGGCGTCATGGTGGAGGTGATGTTGCAGAGGGATCACTGCAGCACAATTTCATAGGTGTCGAATCCAGCCTCTACGTGAGAAGCACCGGCAAACCCCTAATGTCGTCGGTCAGCGATCCGATCTCATGATTTTACATACAGAAATCTACATTCGACATACGTAGAGACGCTCCCTAACGTTTTTGATGAGATTTCTTACCATTGTTTGATTATTGAATATTTTCTTCTCAGTAAATTCGAAAATGCACGGGAGTTATCTGACGAATGGCAGACATCACATATCCCCCGCGCGCGGGTGTTTTGGAGGTACCCCCGCGGACCCCCCTGGTTCCTGACCCGACCGCCGCCGTTGACGCCTATCGCCAGGTCGAGATCGATTAGGACCTAGATAGTCTCTGGAGCCAGGATCACTCCCTGTTTTCTTCGCTCTCCTTGCAACATCATCATATAAAATGTGAGAACAAACTTTTTTGGAGCTCCATTCTAAATTGTATTTTTTTGTAACTATGCTGGGAAGTACTACCTATTATGACACAATTTCATCTGATTCCTATGAACAATACTGATTACATAATGTATTTTCCTCTAAATTTCCTTTTCAAGATGCCCCTCTCAGCTTAACACCCTTAATGTCTCCAACTTTGGATCAAGAATATCAAACATTCTTATATGGATATCAGCGAACAATGTGGACAATCTACCCCAACCCAGACAAAACTTAACACATATCATTTCACCATTAAGGACAAGTCTTCAAGTCCTGCTACATAGGGAACCATTTTCTTCCTTTTGAACATCCAATATCCCATTATTACTTCTCATTTATGGAACAAGTTTCAGGATGCACCTGAGCCTAGACTAGTTTTTCTAGTTTTTTTTTCATTTTTCTAACTCGGCAGTATGTAACCATATACATGGCATCTGCTGGCACCTTAAGTGGATCCCCGGTTGACTGAGTAACCTTGAGAGTACTTATAGTACCATCATTAGTTGAATAGCACTCATCTTGATGCTCTCATAAAATATTAGTTGATTATCATTTTCCCCTAAAGTACTACTACATTCCTGGGAGAACTTTTTGTTACATAAATTATTTGTGTATTTTCTTCTTAGTGTTGTTTAGAGGTTGTCATCAGCACCTTGGTATCATCTTTTTTATTTTCTGCTCCTCCAAAATCTGGCTTCTCAACTAAAAAGTAAGTTCTTTAACTGAGAACAGTTTTCTTCTTTGATTGAACCATCATGTACAACAAGTGGTGCTGACTTGTCATCACATAAGAGTTTTTTCTACTTTCAGGATAATTTGTAGATATGATAATTTGTGTTGTTTATTCCATGCTCCATCCATGGAGCCCATGCAGAATGAGTATTTGAGTATTTGAATGTGATGACCAAATCCTCCATTCTTTATACTTTAATATTGTTGTTGACAAAACCATTCACTCTTTACTTACCGTCTGTTGTAATAATACAGCAGCATTCCTAAATAATATTTCACTGCAGTATAATTTCTAATACTCTTTACTAAAACAGTGAGCTCAGCATTTATTTTTCACGGTTTTGGTCAAACAGGTAGCAACATTAAGGCCAAAACATAATGTATCCATGGTCATTTTCTTTCTGAACAATGTGCCCCCTCGTGTAATGTTATTTTGATATAGACACTACTGTGATGCAATCACTGAATCCAGAATCAGCCATATCATCAGCCAAAAAACTGGTCACTCTGAGAATGAAATCATTGATGACCAATACAAATAGGAGTAGATACATCTGCCTTAGAGGGAGAGGTCATCTAATATATATTGTTATATGTGTAACTTTTTCAATTGAGACTGAAATTCAATATAGCTGGTAGCTATTCTTCTTTTTCATTTCTTTATTTTTACAATAAATCTTGTGCAACTGTGCAGACTAGTGAGATGTTGACAATTTTTATACAAAAGAATCATATCTTTGTTTTGTTTTTAAGGAGATCAAATATATAGATGTTCCAGAGCAGCACATTCTCCAGCTTGTTCTGTCCCAGATTCCAAACTTAATTACCATACTCAAAAATCAACTGCATGAGAAAGTGCACCTTCATAAACACCTCAAATCCAATTACTCTATACAGCAATTCTTCTTCTTGATATCAAATACAAAAAATGAAATTCAATTTCTCAACTCTTAACAAAGAATCTTCCATCAATACTGCAACAGTGGGGCACTATACATATGAGCAACCATTGTGAATAGCACATTGCTTCAAAAAATATTCCAAGTCCAAACCTTGAAAAAAACAAGGGGGGGTCAACAACTGTTGTAGACAAACAAGTAACACTAAACCACTTCAAACACTTCTTAACCCTTGGAACCTACTGCTCCTACTATAAAAACAGAATGTAATATATAATGAGTAGTATGACTACTCCATACTATGTGTGTGCATGCTCTTTGTTGTAGTGTACTATTCATCATAGTAGTAAGGTTAGCCATTGGGTTAACAAGTACTTGGGTCATTGCAAGGCAACTTTTCATCATGATGATTCTAGGCCACTGGTTACTCTAGCATTGTTTGGGTGTAATCTTGGAACACTCTCTGGTTGTATCTAGTCAAGAGGTCTGTGTAACCGTAGAATCCTTGTTTTCATAGATAGTCACACAAGAAGATCTTTTTGATACTAGGTGGCTTCTTGATAGATTGAGGTGGCAACAGTTCTATTATACATGTGTACCAAATCTTAAACTGTAATGACCCTCTTTTATTGTCCAAGAATCATGTCCACACAATCATCTTGTAAGGCACTATGTACAAAGTATAGAAATAACTGTCAACAAAGTCAAATTAATTTCATTCTTGTTATCTGGCAGAGAAAAGGTTTTTGACTTTTCTAGAATTGGTTAGATTGATTCATATTTATATTAGCTCACTGAGTGACCCAAATAGTCATGATGACTCTATCCACACTTTCATCATCACCCAACAAACCAATGTTCAAATGATTTATACGATGTTTGGGTAGGGAACTCCTGTCAAAAGAAAGAAACCCAAAATGATATCATAGTAGTTGTGCACTATAGATGCTGGTAAGGAAAAAATATTTGGAACTAAATCATTTTTAATAGTTTAAAAATCATTAGAGAGATGTGGTAGTGAAAGGGTTAAGATCGTATTGTGGTATCCAGGCAATTACAAAGCAAAGAAATAACAAGAATATACCAAAATAAAAATGTTATGTTCTTATTGGAGCACTTTTTTCTCTATAAAGATAAATTTTCTTTTAAGACTCTTGAAAACCAGCCACAACTACTTTTCTGCCTGAGATCATAATAGGAAAATATTATTCTAAAGAAATGATATGTACAAAAATGTGACAAAACTATGCTCTTAATATCCCTACTACTAGTGGTACATGGTAGAGTAATTATGATCAATCATGCATCTCACTCTGGTGTAGAGATAATACTCCCTAGCACTGTCTTGAACAACCTCATCAAACCTTGGTAATCATCAAGTCCTTCTTCTTCCATTTTGTTCTTTCAAATCTAAATTTTGGTAGAGATTCTTTTTTGAAAATTTCTTATATTGTTATGACTATGATGCTATCTCTCTATCTTGTCTATTGATTTTTCTACTGTACTAATATGTGTATTTCATCATGGAATACTCAGTCTTGTGTGCATTGAAAAGACTATGTTGCTTTGGAGCAAGATGAAGGTTTCTAATTATTTTGTTATTCATCTTCTGTTCTTTTCTGTCTGGGGGTTATTTTTGGTTTTTCAGAAAGAAGATAATATAAATGTTACACAAGTGTGGTGCAGTTCACAGCATAAGATAAAGTATGGAGTAGCAAAACCTATAATGTGTAGTTGAAAGAAAAAAATATATTTGTGGTATTGGTGTTGTACTGTTCTGTACATGCCTCTGTTCTAGCTGGGAGTTTTGACTGTGGCACCAAAAAAAAGAAACATTTCTTCTAATATTCTATGATTGTAGTATTGGCAAATGAACTATAAACAATAATTTTAGATGACTATACAACACAATACAAAGATCAAAAAGACACCACAAAGTTCTTCTCAGACTAAAAATTTGTGTTGAAGAAACAATAAATCACAAGGCTAATGATAGTGAGAGATGAGTACAAAAATGGCCAGCTCTTGCTATGTAAATTACAAGTACTTATAGCATACTTTACTCAGTAGTCAAATTAGTTTATTGACAAACAATTTCCTTTTACTTTGTTGTCCATGGGCATACAAGTTTTTTTCCTGTTAGTGAAAAGAGATAGTGTTTCAGAAATTGTTTATTTCTATACCATAGCTTTCAATATGTACTAGAATAGTCCATGAGAGATCTGTTCACCAGATGCTTTGAAGTCAAGACCAGGAAATAGGAATATACAGGAAGATGTCTTAGAACAAGAATTTGTATTCTCAAAAATACCAGTATTATTATTGCACAACAGGCCAAGGGGTTGCTGTTGGTAGTATCTACCACATTAACAAAAAATACTTAATAGATATTTTGACCTACTACCACACTGCCACACACCAGTGTACAGAACTTTCCTACATAAGCAAGAAGCTTCAGGTAGATCAATGTGTATTAGATATCAAAGTGATTAGAAATAAAAAAGACACAGAGAATAATTATTGACCCTACATTCATTATCATTGTTTCTTTACAAAAGATTGAAATAGAGCATAGAGGTGTTATTAATTGATTATTGCTTGTTTGAATATACTACTGTTCTCCCACTTCTTTTTATTCTTCATTTTTTATTCAGATCACATAATCTCTTTCCTCTGTTTTATCACTTATAATAGACTTAGATAATCAAACAAAATTCTAAGAAACTAGAAAAATATTTGTGTAGTTCCTTTGCTTTGCTTTGCTTTGCTTTGCCTTTATATAAGAATAAATGTTGCTGGTGGTAAAGTTCTAATAAGAAATTTATCTATGGCTTGTTGTCTAGTGTCTACAATGGTGTTTATTTTTTTCTGGTGGTTTTGTAATGTTTTGTTGACTAGATATTCACCCAATTTTGAAACCTTACATACTACTAAAATTTATTTATAGACTATGACAACAAACTTCAAAGAATACCTGTATGACAAGGCAAGTTAACAGTCCAATTTCTTTGATTTTTCATGAAAGGGCAGTCTTTTTGATAGTGTGAGTTATCAACTGGTATTGACCTTTTCCATTTTTGTTAATATTCCAATTCCACTTTATAAAAACAAAAATACGTATTTTTCAACTAACAAGTATTTTTTTCTAACTAATAAGTATGTGATAAGTAATCCTACCAGACATGAAGGCAAAGTGGTATTTTTGAACATAAAAAATGCATTAGGAGAAGAAAATCTGATGTTGTACTGCTTTTATATTACTTTTGTGCAATTTCCTTTATTTTTTGTTTGTCTGGAATGCTTTCAACAACAAAAATATCTTCAAAGAGAGCACAATGCATTGATCTACTCCTACCTCTAGTATTAATTTTCTAAAAACAAAACAATAAGAAAAGAAGCAGAAAAGTAAAAGGAAGATGTACCAAGATAAGTTGTTGATCTGGGAATTATTTACTATCTCAGACAAGAACCCCTCGTACCAGTTCTATCTGAAACAAAAAAAACTAAAAAAAGGGGGAGTCCCAGCTGCATTCAAAAGGTACTATGTCTTTGAAAAGTTATCTTTTTGTTTTTATATTGATCATCTTGTGTATTTTTATCACTATTCTTGTTCCTCTCTCAACAGGGAAAGAGGGACAGCTGGGTGTAGAACCACACTTTTGAACCATCAAAACTTAAAAAATACAAGAGGCACAGTAGCCTTCTTCCCCATAGGCACCCAACAAGGGTAATTACCAGTTTTTTTTAAGGGAGAATAATTAGTTCTATTTTAATATAATATGACAAGAGAAGTATAACATGAATTAAGTATATTTCATTTTGGGAATAAAATCAAATTTGGTACACTAAGAAAGTGATAATTAAAAACAAATAAAAAGAATGTTGGTGTGTGCAACATGCATAAGTATGAGATTGTACAAAATCCAATGCAAAAAAATCATTTGAATTGCTGATGTGCTCAGAGTACAAGTTGTAGTATATATATATTGCAGTATACATCTATAAATTTAAAAAGTACATTCTTAACTAAAAAAAGATAAATATAAAAAATGGTGCTGCTGTTTCAATTTTTAAAGCTAATAGACTGTTCTAACTAACAAGGCCACTTGTCATACCATATATGATGCATTTATTATTCAAAGAAGCAATCTGTAATTTTCTTATTTTGTAAACTAAAGGAAAAATATTTTTTTAGCTCATGCTGCAGTGGTGTAAAAATTTTCATCCTGTGTTGATTTAAAATGATGAATGAGGGATAGTATGTCTACCTCTTAAAAGAGATTCAGTAGCACTGCTGCTCTGTCTTCTTGTTGAGGTCCAAATTATACCATAGCTATCAAAAAATACTTGTACATGCATGTGTGGTCCAAACTGTCTATTCTTGTATATGTATTTTTCTCCTGAGAGACATATCAGGCATCAAGAGCAGTAAGTGGAGATTGGGAAGATATTGAAAAATAATTTATAAAATTTATGAATGGAGGCATAGTTTTGGTCATTTTGCAGCAGATTAAGAAATGTGATACAAGATGGGGGGTAGGTGCTTTTATGTTATTATTAGATCACAATTTCTCCAAAATCTTTTCAAAAAGTTACAAAAATTATATGAAATGAAGTGCCACATTACACAATACAGACAGATTTGTTTTTGTTTAGAGCATATATGAATGAACTATCCAATAATCCAATGCACTGTCTTCAAAAAATTGCTAGAAGAATTAAAATATATCTTAGTATCATCATCAAGATAGTGTTGTTGGATACGTCTTGCACAATACCTGTAATTGGTTAGTGCTGGTTGTTAGTAAAATACAAACACAGACTATTGAATCTTATTTTGATTATTACAAATCTGGGTTAAAACAAATTAAATCCACTTTTCATCTTACCTTCTCTTTATAGGTCAAACAAGTCATATATAAGTAGCAACAAACTATAAATTTGCTGTTGTTATTGGAGCAGGAATGCATTATCTATATAAAATGACAATGGTGAATATGCTGATCATGTACATTATCTATGGGTGCCTTACCCTTCTCCTCATATTTTTCTCTCCAGGAAAAACAAATGAAGACATGAATTATATTAGTACACATAAAAATTTGAACAACCTCCTGCAAACAAATAATAAGAATCTCAGAGCCCTCTTCCAAAAGATTGTATTGTTTCTTCATGACTGTGTTGCACTAAAACAAGAAAAATAATTCTTATGAATAAATTTCATGCATTACCAGCATCATTGACCATTTCAATGAATTTTCTGTTGCTTTTAAGTCCAAGCTCCTTAGACAAACATCCAGATGCATTAAAATTCACCAAAAAGGATTAATATTTAAAAAAATGTCTGATGATCATCTGCATACTTATATATAATTGATACAAATTTGGGCTGACAAATATGTCACATTTCTTAAAAGTGGTGTGAAGTCAAAATTCAGAGTAATATATTTTAAAAATTTCAAAAACTCAAAAAGTTACATTCTTTCATTATTTACTTACCAAAACTTATAAAACAAAGAATAAACTCAAGTACCATTAAATGACAGTTGCCTATGCCATGGCTATACTGTACATACCCAACTAATTTAGTCTCAAGCTTGATAAAATGAAAACATTAAAACTAGTACCATTTTCAATGAATATTTATCCCAATGGTTTTTAAAGCATTGTCATTGCCATCATCTCCTCATGATTTCTACCCTAAGAGTAAAATTTGACAATGTGGGTGCACACCACTATAACACAATATACCATATTTGCTGTGAGTGATAATATTCTTCCAGAGGTATTTTCACTCTTAAATGATACTCCAATAAAGTTTCTGACAATGATGGTATTCAAAATATGTAAAACTAGTTCACCAAGCCAAACAAACTCAGCAGAAGTAACTGTATGCTTATCTTGCAGAAATATTTGAACTGAGCTTTATTTTTTTTTTGGAAAAGGTGTAGTATTATAAATACTAGTCTCCTGCAACCTCTATGTCTTCGAAATGAAAATTAAAGCAGGGGATTCTAAAAACCTTGATATTTAAAATTGTGTATTTTTTAGAAGAATTGGTTTCTATTAGGAAGAAACACCAATCCTACCGACCACCTTTTTCTCTAATCGTACTTTCGTAACTTTTCCGTTTATCTTTTTTTTATTAAAAATTTATCTCTTGTATCGTTACCACTTATCAAAACGTTCTCCTCATATTTTTCCTGTCTCCGCCTTCTTTCAAAAAGCTATCTTTCACTCATGAGTCACCTTCTAACACGCAGTGATTGTTTCGTTACACATAAATGATTAAATAACTTTCCTTCTACATTTAGGCAGCTTCTTCTGGTGGGTCCATGCCTAATGCCTTCAACATGGTCGAACCAAGTTGTGCAGGTGATCGTGTCACATGAACACCAGCAGCTTCTAGGGCTTCCATCTTGGCGGAGGCTGTACCTTTACCTCCAGCAATAATGGCACCTGCATGTCCCATACGACGTCCGGGTGGTGCAGTCACACCCGCAATAAAACTAACGACAGGTTTGTTGGGGTCACCATATTCCATTAACCAATCAGCAGCTTCTTCTTCTGCACTTCCACCAATCTCACCAATCATGATGATCCCCTCCGTTTGTGGATCATTCGTAAAACGTTCTAAACAATCAATAAAGTTGGTGCCATTAAATGGATCACCACCAATACCAACACAAGTTGATTGACCTAACCCAGCAACTGTTGTTTGATGGACTGCCTCGTACGTTAAAGTACCAGATCGTGATACAACACCAATCTTGCCCTTTTTATGAATGTATCCAGGCATGATACCGATTTTGCATTCACCAGGTTTGATAATACCAGGACAATTCGGTCCAATCAATCTGGTTTTAGATTGAGTCCTCAAGACATGCTTGACTTTGGCCATGTCTTGTTGTGGTACACCTTCGGTAATGGCAACGACTAATGGAATTTCATTCTCAATGGCATCAATAATAGCACCGGCACAAAAGGGTGGTGGTACATAAATAACCGATGCATCAGGCTTTACACCTTCCACAGCGTCCTTGACTGTATCAAAGACGGGCAATCCCAAATGTGTTTGACCACCTTTTTTGGGTGTGACACCACCTACCATGTTTGTACCATATTCAATGGCTTGTTCACTATGGAAGGTACCCTATCGTTCGTGCACGCATCATGTAGAATAGAGGGTTGCAATGGTACAGCGATGATGACGACAAAAAAAAGAAAGAACAATATTTGGTCAGATCATTGTAATGGACAGACATGCTTCATTTGTGTAGATCTTCCGGAGTCACGTACACGGCAGTACAAAATGTACGAGACAGAATCTTTGGGATGTCGATTGGCCATCAAAAATCAAACAACTGTTCGCTCTTGTGCTGGCTTACCTGCTTTCCAGTGAAACCTTGACAAATGACACGAGTATCTTTGTCAATCCAAACCTTGGCATTCGCAGACATGGTACGACGACTACCAATCCTTGCCGCAGATTGTTGGACAGCTAGTCCGATCATTTTACGTGAAGCAGTAACACTTGTCATCTTCTCTCGTTGAAAGTGTGCGTTCCAAAAACTGTCCGTTTCTGATCTAATCTGATGGAAATCTTCGCCCGCTTCGGTTTCGCCTTATTTTTTGGGGTCTTCTGCTTCTTCCTCTTCTTCTTTCTGTTCGGCGGCGGGCAGGCCGTAGCCCTAATAACAGCGAAACAAATAAATAAGACGCATATGCGCAGGATCTTCTTCGTGTTCTTTGCTAACTTTTCATTCGTCAATTCGAGAAGATCCAAAAACAACAGGCTGCCGACTGGAGGATGTCTTCCGGAAGGCGATATCTTCCGGAAAAATATTTGCATCAATGTTTTGGGTGTCGGAAGATTGTTCTCTTGTCCGAACGGCTTGTAGCGAGGGACTGACCATTTTAGCGAGCGAGCGGGAGCCAAGGTCAAGTTTTTGTTTTTGTGGGGTAGTGCGGTTGTTTTTGGCGATGTTCCTGTACGAGGTCCTTCTACACATCCAAAATATTTGGAGCGCGTGGGTACAGAGAGTCAGTCACTTTCGAGAAGAGGCGGGCAAATGATGGGGTTAAAATTTATGCGTTCAATATGTACCACGATGTACGCGATTGACATTCTGGCGCGGCGGCTGTGTCAAGAACAGCAACACACCCAAACATGCTGTATTTCCAAATTCTATGCAGTCTCTACACACGCGAAAAAGAACTCACTGTAGTGTGTTTTTGTCTCCCTCTTGTCTAGCGACGGCGACCGACAAACACGACAATTCTCATCTACTGAAAGTGTATCCCATCGTCGCGTTGACCTTGGAGTTGCACAGATAGAGACCATTCCATATTTGGAAGTACCAATAGGACATCTAATAAAAGTAACGAGGTATTAAATTGGACGAGATTCTTTCTTTCTAGCTCTAGAGATTGATTCAGAAAACAGACACATCACAAGAAATAGTTTTCTGGGAAAAAGTCGACAATTTGGGTTCCTTTTGTGACATTGTTGATTAAACGAAACGGGATCCTTCATGTGAGTGAAATGATCGTGTCGCAACTTGAATTTGGATTCGAAATATTTCTGATCCTTCCTTTATGGTCTTTTGACTAACATGAAGGATCAAGTGTGTTCCGTGCGATTGTTCATTTTTCCCGCCACACCGCCGCCGCTGCTTTTTGAGTGTACGATTTGTTCTAACCATTCACGACCTTGCTGTTTTTCAATCTTGCTTCTCTTCCAACTCTTACATCATACTTCCCACAGTATTTATTGTAGACTGCATACTATTTTGATAAACAACAAAAAACTTTCAAAAATATGTTTTATTCACAAATTATTTTAGCGAAAAAAGGTCCCCTGGGCAAAGTATGGTTAGCAGCACATTGGGGTGATAAAAAGCTAGGTCGACCAGCTATTTTCGATACTGATATTGGTGCCTCTGTCGAATCGATCGTCAATCCAACCGTACCTCTGGCTCTACGTGTGAGTGGGCATTTACTTTTAGGTGTTGTACGAATTTATTCACGTAAAGTCAAATACTTGATGCATGATTGTCACGAGGCCATGGTAAAAATTAAAATGGCATTTCGTCATGGCACTGGACAAAAAGATGGAGCAGGAGGACATAAAACTATAGTTGTAGATATGATCGATCCAACGACTGGTAAATCTATTGGACGTCAATCGGGAACAGATGGTGGTGGAAATCTAAATGTAGCCAACTTTGGTGAATTTCAACAAGATGCAGGTGGTGAATTATTAATTGAATTATTAGATGCACAACATGCTGGTAGTCATGGTACAAAAGTAGGCGGTGAAGGTGATTTACTAGGTGGTGCATTTTGTATTCCATTTGAATTAGATGACACAGCTGCTGCTGGTGATGCAAGTGATTGGGTTTTGGCAGAAGCAGGTGATACCTCACTCTTGATGGGAGGACCACCAGGAGGAGATGCCTTGAGTGAGAGTAGTGATATTGACACACCAGCAAGACGTGCCATGATGAGAGCACAAACACAAGGCACAACAACCCCGAGTGGTGACGAAAGTCAACTCTCCGTAACATCAGAACATGAATTAACGTTGGATGATACACTGCAACAAGAAAAATGGGGTGCATTTGATCCAGACGCAGATGAAGCTCATGTATTCAATGACCAAAATGAAACGATGGACACTGGGGAAGGAGCAGGAGGGGATGGACGTGTATCAGATGTTGAATTAGTTCGAGCTGCCGATGATTCCATGACATCAGAAGCACAAGTGAGTTCGTTGTGATTACTGATGATTTGCTTGGGACACTGTTTCATTGTGACTCCAATATTCACCTATTTTCAAAGTAGTGCATAAGCTAACATTCTCTTTCCATGTTCTCGCAATCATCATGGCAGCTTCGAAGAGCATCCATTGCTGCCGAAGACGGTAAAGGAGGACCTACAGTATCACCTGGTGACAAATCGCAAATGACATCGGAATCATTCCCACCCTTTGAGGGTGCACCAGAAGATATGCCTTTTGACGATGAAGGTTCACAGCAACCGCAAGCAGGGCGCGATTCCAGTATCCTCAACTTGAGTACTAGCACAGGCTTACAAGATTCTCGTGCTGGTGGTGATAGCATTGGTGGTCTTGATATGGATCTATCCACAGAGGGACAACCTCCTGCCGGCACCACAGAAGAAACTGTAGAACAACCAGAAGCTGCTGCCAAAAAGAAGAAAAAACGTAAACCCGCAGGACCTAAACGTATGCGTAAAAGGCGCAAGGTTATTATTGATAACGAAGAAACTGAACTTACTAGTGATCACATCAAAGATATGTTACGAGATCAGACAGATATTCTTTTGTCACATCGTTCACATCCAGCAGATTGGATTGAAGAAGGAGAAGAAGAAACAACAACATCGAAATCTGCTCTACATGAAGAACGTCCATTACTGCTGAGGGCATTACCATACGAACGTCTTTTAGGACGACCTGCACTAGGTGACGATGGGGCCTTAGCACCAGAGTTATTGAATGTATGGAAACGAAATGCTGCTCGACTTGAGGGTAAGCCCAATCCTATCCGAATGAGAGGGACAGCTGGTGAAGCCCAACGACGTCAACTTGCTGAACAAGAAGTTGAAGAAGCTACCAAGAAAGAAGCTCAAGAAGAGCAGGAAGTGGAAGATGTGGAAGTAGGTCGTCAAGGAGAAGCAGGAAGAGATAGTGAAGGTGGTCTCTTGGATGAGGAAGACCAACCGATGCCTACTGACGAAGACTTTCCTCCACCTGATGAACAAGGTGAATTTCCACCAGATGATATTGGCGAAATGCCATTCGATGAAGAAGCTCAACCCTTACAAGATGACGTGGACGGCATGCCCCAAATTCCTGATGACAATCGTAGTTTGGATTCACGTGAATCTGCTATATCACTTGGTGCTGTCAATGATGCTCTTGGCGAAGACATTCTTGAAGGAGAAGACGACCCTCGTCAAGCTGCTGGAAGCGATTTAGTTTCAAGTAGTTCCAAATGGCATAAACACACAGTGAAAGTATACTCTATTCTTAGACAAAACATGGCAAGTCATGCAGAAGAAGAAAAAGACGAAGAAGAACAAAAGAAAAAAGCTTCTGAATTGAGTTACTTCAAATTAAGTCATGATTGTTCGAGGCGGACAGCTGCTGGCGTTTTCTTTGAGTTGTTGCAATTGAAAACTTGGGATTTCATTGAACTTGACCAAGATGAGAGCTACGAAGACATTACGGTAAGAAGTCAGACTTTCTTGAGGAAAAACTTCCATTATTTTCGTAACCTCTACCCGCACCTACACATTGCCATCTCTCTGTATTTTGTATACACTTACATTTTTTTGCTATTTCGTTATTTCGCAAACAGATCACACCAGGGGAAAAATTTGGCGAGAATCCACCGGCAAGGTAAATTGATGGAAGCTTACAATGGGTGTTGGGTGCAGAAAAATCGTCAAATCTCTAGGTGTCTAAAAAAATTGATCGGGCCCGGGAGGATTGTATAATTTCTCTCTATATTTGGTTGCCTGTGTCTAAACCAATTTCATACGTAATATAGTACTCTAGAACATTCCTCGGTTTCTGATAAATCCTTGCCACCACAAAGTATTTTTAGTCAGTTAGAAGCTATAGCCACGTCAAAATATATTATGTTTTGTGGGATCTTAACGATGCATCTTTTGGCGTGAAATAAGTAGTAAGCTGTGAAAAGTTTCTTTCATGCATTGGAATAAGCATTAATTATTCTTTGTCTGCATTGGGTTTACACTTCCAAGCCTTTCCTCGACCGGTTACGAAGTTGGTGTTCAAAAACGTTTCGTTTCTGTCTTGTGCGCTTTTGTTCCTTGGTGTAAAACATTCAACTACACATACAAGGAGAGGGCTGCTGCTTTTGGAGAAAGAGTCTGATCTGCCTTTACTTTTATGTAGTAATGAAAATGCAGTACAGCAGGTCCTACGGTACAGGTAAAGTAAGAAAAGAGGACCATAAGGTTCATATTTCTTTTGATGTGGTATAAAGATGTATCACTAAAGGATTATCATTTATCAAAATTGTCTGTGACCGCCTGTTTGAAAAGATTATGTTTCGTCTCTGTGCTATGCTTGGTCTTTCCAGCCTGACCATATTTCAATTAATATATAGCTGGGCTCGAATGTATTGAATTTGGGTGCATTGAATTGGTTGCGACCTGCTTAGAAAAGACCAAAAAGCTTCTTCTTGGGTTTATCGTCGTTCTTCTTGATATCCTTGACATTGGGTGCTTTGTAATTCTTACTGAACTTAGGTGCTGCTCCCATTACGCTCTCGGAAGGACCCTTGCGACCACGGCTACCAGTCCAATCAAGACCCTCACCGTAACCGAAAATGGAGACACTCTGTTCCTTTTTGAATCCACCGGTGGCATACTCCTTGTCAGACTTAAGCCACTTTGCTCTCTTAGCGCCTTTCACGTCTGAGTTATCCCAAGCTCCCCCTCTTTGCATGTATGGGATGTCTTCCCTCTTGAGTTCACCCTTTCTGATACGTTCCTCGGCATTCAATACGGGCATGAGGTGAGTAGCCTCTCCACGTTCCAATGCTTCTTGAAAACTTTGAAAGGAACGAGACTTGAAACCCTTTGGTCCAAGACGTCCAAGATTCTTGTTCGCCTTTTTCTTTTGCTCTGCTTCCTTGAATTTCTTGTATTCTTCAGGTGTGAAGCCGCTTGGGACGTAACCATAAGTCACAACCTGACTGGTGCGGGCATTGGGAAGCGGTGCAGTTTGAAAGGAATCAACTCCAGCGACCGATAAGATCACAATAGCTAGGACAGAAGTTTTCATGGTATATTAATTCGGACGAATAATGAATTACTAAGAACGCTACACGGAAGGATAAAGAAAAAGCAGTCTAAAGCAGACCTACTTGGTTGGATGCAACTACGGATATGCAAAAGAAAGTGAGCACAATACAGAGCAGACCACGAAATGTGAGCATCTGGTGAGATGAAATTCTTCCCCATACACTATTTTTCATTGGATCCACGAAGTTGGTCGAAGACGTGTCTTCGACACGTCACACTGCACACGACATAACATCTTGAATAACAGGATTCGTACTGCCATTTCCGCTCCCTTACCTGTATTCCTGCTACGAGCTCTACCGCCCCAGGTAATACTTACAGTACCTGGTATAATATTTACGGTGCCATGTACATATGACCTGAGGACCTACGGTCTGTATTACCCAGTACTCTAGTTACAGGTACCAGTACCCTGGTGCCTTGTATGTGTGGTCAGACTAGATGGCTCTCTAGGACTAAAAATGCATTTTTGTAGGTCCTAGAGTACAGCAGGAGCTTGGAGAAGGACACAATCATTATTTGTGGGATTATGAACACATTTTTTGATTCTTTTTATATCCAAATACAACATAAAATATTATTAAAATATATAAAAAGAACGAGTAACAGTATCAGTGTATGCGTTCCTTCAAAGCAAAAGGGCAATATTTCACGAATTAAAAATATATATGACTTTCAAAGAGTTAAAGAAAATGATCTGTAGCCTGTGGATAGGACATCAGTCAACAAAATCAATGCTGAAATACGAAAAAATATAATGAAACGAAGATTGTTTCTTGTACCTGGTACGGTACACTTCGTCTGCAGTAGAATCTGATTGATTGGTAAGTAAGGTAGGATTACTGTTGTTGTACAGTAGTAGTGGGGATTGCAGATACTTTGAACGGAGCGATTAGGCCTAGTCAGTCAGTTCCACTTATGTAGGAGATACTTTTTAACAACTGTAGGCGGACTGGCTCTCCTGCTGCTCATGCCACAGGCAGGGGGCATATTTAAAAAATGCCATTTTACAGGTACCCAGAGGTACGGGATACCTGTATCAGGTACACTCAATGTAACCAGGTACCAGGTACGCTCCCATATTTATTTGTATGTTTCTTCGTATAAATACGAAGCAGTCTATCACTTACTGTACAGTACTCCTGGTACAGCCATACCAGGTAAGAAGATATATAGTTTACATAGTACAGAATCACTAATGTTCGAAATAGTAAGAGTCCAATAAGTTCACGAAAAAGTATTCTGTATCCATCATACCCATAATTAGACAAACTGTAGTAAATCATAGCCATCGTATTTATTATGCCTCTATATTTTATAATTAACTTGGGGAGAATGCATTACCGCTACGCATGTTGCCTACGAGGGACGTACCGTACTTGTACAGCATTTATACTCGAACTGTGGGACAAACCGTAATAAGTAGGCACGAGTACTGTAACTGAACTATTTTTACCCGGTACACCACATGCACAAAGCGAATTATGAAGTCTTTTTCATGTACCGGTAGCTTGAGAAGCGACCGATGTCCCACCAGTACCCAAGTCATCAAAGCATACATTATATTTCTCAAAACGAAATCAAGTGGAGTTTAATTAACTGTCGTTTCATCACCCACCACTGGGTTGCCTTCGAATACTTATCATACTGTAAAGCAATTCGATTAAGAAGATGAGTCCTCCACCAGAGCGTCCTATGATTCGAAGGGGTAGCATCGGGGGTGGTATGCGGAGATCAAACTCAGTGAGCTGTCTAAACGATTCGAGACCAGCTGATATCAAAAGCGAGATTTTGAATCTTCGACAAAAAACTCAAGAAGCCCTCCAATCATCTCGAGATGAAACAGATCGTTTGCAAGCGGAAAATGACAGCAAGAACGCTCGAATCCGAGAGCTTCTTGACGAATTAAAGGATCTTGAGCGGCAAAGAAGGAGAAATGGAGCGGCAAGTGCATTTCCAGCAATCGCAGCGAAAGCATTGGAGGGTATGGGAAATTTACTGAAACAAACTGCATCGTTAAGACCGGGTAGTGATCATGGCGATTCTAGTCAAAACGGCGAATCGACATTTTCTGTGCTTTCCCTTTTGCCACCTGGGGATTCTGCCAGTAGGGGAACATCTCCAGTTACGATTCCAAAATTGGTTAGGGCTGCGCGATTAAGATCAGTTTCCGTGGAAGACAAAAAGGTTGAAGAAGAAGCGGCTGTCATGGATCATCTTGCTAGTCTTGAAAAGGAAAATAAAAGAATACTTCAGGAACTCCACCAGGACTTATTGATGAAAGAAGACCAGGTGAAGGCACTCGAATTGACTTCGCAATCTCAAATCAAAACAATCTCAAAACTTCGCCAGGAGATTGCGATGATTAAAAGCTCCCCCAAAAGTCGTCAAAAGTTATCTTCAAGCTCTCTCTCAGAAAATTCTACTCTGACGTACGAGTATGCAGAAAAATCAAAGGCACAAGATGCAGAATTGGCAGAAAATGTTCATGACTTGGAAACTCGCTTAAGATTCATCAAACGGATCCGATCAATGAATGATTCCGAATCGACTGAATGTATGGCAGAACTAAACGAAAAAATTGTGAAAATTAAACAGAATCTAGAATCTGTCGAAAAAGAGTCTAAAGAAAGGATAGAACTCACTCAGGAGCTGCTGCGGGAAAGCAAAAAACGATCACATCTTGCAGAGATTCGTCTTGGTCTAATGACGCGTGTAAGTCTTAAATGTCTTAGACGAGCAGAAAAAAAGGCGATGGCTCTAGACGGTCCAGGAGACGCAGCTGAAGTTTTTCGGCAGGTTCAATTTATCGTAGACCGCGCCGAAAAAGCTCTAACGGAAGAAGTTCAAATGCGCGAGGGGGATAATACTGACGTAAAGTTTTGGCTAGAACAGACAGCTGATGTAGAAAATCTGGCTGGAATATCTATTAAGTGCGCAGACACACTATTGGAGGAAGCTCCTAGAGTCCTCGACGAACAGAACTCTTTCGATCAGACTGAAGTGCTAGCCATGGGGTCCGCTCTAAACGATGCTATACACGTTGTGGAAAATTCCAAGCTTGCTTCTCTAGCCTTGATTGCAAAACTACTGGATGCGGTACAACTATACGAAAAAGACGTGTCCTTGTTGCCAGAACACTTGGCAGAGACTATGTGGTCCGGAATTGATAAAAAAGACAAAGAAAGATTGCTTCAAGAAGCTGCAGGAGCAGCTACCGAAGAGACACCTCCACCTCCATCACAGGCTTTGGAGAGCAAAGTCATTAAAACTATTGTTTCGTCCGAACAAACTCAACTCGAAAGTATCCAGTCTATCCGTGCTCAGCTCGAAGAAGTACGCAATAAAGTTTCTGAAACTCAGGCACAAGAATCTGGTCAAATGGGTAAAATACAAAATATGCTGCATAAAGAAATTGAACAAGATGACGATTTACTTGACTGCACATTAGTTGAAATAGACCCTGAAACACCCATGGATGATTCTACCAGACACTCCGTCGTCAGTATCCCAGGGCAGGTCAGAGGGGTCTTAAGGTAAAAAAATATAGATATTTGTACATATTTACAGAGGAACCACTATAGTCGTTACATTGCACATAAAGATCAAACCAAATCTAAGACTAATTAATGTCATTGGAGGATTAAAATAAATAAGGACTAAGTCTGCATAATTAATAACAACACGAATCTCATGCTTTACCTGAAAAATATTAATTCACAAACAATTCGTGCAACAAAGAATTGGGCAAGATATCTTGGCAGTCTGATCTCCAAACTTGCAGTCAGCAAGGAGGCTCACTAAAATACCAGCAGGTTCTGTATTATCGCGCAAACTACAAGCCTCTTCTGGCATGCTCCCAATTAAATCGTTATTCAGGAGATTAACAGAAAGAGCGTTTTTCAGGTTGCCAATTTCAGTCGGGATAGAACCGGTCAGACTGTTGTAGTTGAAGTCTATCGCTGTTAAGGAAGTCATTCGCCCAATTTCTGTTGGAATTTGACCCTCTACTCCACAAAAGGTGAGACTAATATACTCGAGATCTGTCAGTCTTCCAAGCTCGGTGGGGAGACGTCCAAAGATATCGTTGCTGTTTAAGTTCAACCTCTTCAATTTGGTTAGTTGTCCAATCTCTGTAGGAATAGAGCCATAAAGATTGTTGTAGAAAAGATCCAGCTCAACGATGTTTGAGCCAGGTCCACAAGCAACTTTTTCCCAGTTATTCATACAGGGATCCCCCTCACCCCAATTTTCTTTGAAAACCCAAAATTGACTTCGTGTGGTGTCAAATAATTTTTGTAAAGCAACCACTTGTGCTGTTGGGACAGGGGGGCTAATCGTCGGTGTGATCGAGGGAATATCCGTGGGTGTAGAAGTTGGTATGTCCGAGGGCATGGAGGAAGGCAATTGTTCTGCGGTGGGCGCAAATGTTGGGCTTGAGGACTTATCGAGCTGACTATTAGGATTGCTGTTCACATTTTTATTTTCAACGTCATCATCATTACTGTTTCGAAGAACAACTCCAACTACAGTACCTACAATACCTGATAATAGCACAGCCAGAGCAACAGCAATACATATGTACCGCCGTTTATTGCTGGCGTCGTCTTCATTTTCTATTTCTTTATCATTGTTGCTTTCTGGCATAGCTGTTGCTTCAACGATAGCGTGCTCTTCTACAAGAACAGCATTGGCAAGATATCCTTGATCCGCCGCTTCTTGTTCCTGTGTTTCCCGAAGAGCAACATCACTCGTTCCCTCTTCTAAAATATCTCGACTCGAATCATAGGAAGCAACTGAAGAACCATTCATTCCACGGACAGCGACTGCACCAGGCTGAGTAGTATTTCGGTCGCCAGAACTCCCGGACAATGAAAAAGTTGACACTTGTTCCTCTTCTCCTGGTTCGGAAGTATCATTCCAATTAGCTGGACCACCTCTGCTTTTTCCCGCTGCTGCATCCGTTGATATAGCAGCTGGTTTTTTTTCTTGACTTGCGATGTCTTCTTTGGCCAATTTTGATGAGACTGTGGCTGCAGTGTGTTGTTCTTTTTGATATCTTGATGGAACTTCTTTTGCACCTTCGACCTTCATTACATTTGGGGGCATTGATGCTAATCCCTTTGCTGCTACTTTCATTGTTTCACTTTTTGGGGGGTCTTTTTTTGGACCTCTCTGTTCGTTGGGCAAAGTCCAGGGGACTTCCAAAGGTTCGTGCTTCCCAGATTTTTTACGCTGTTTGTTGCTTGGGTTGGATTTCTTCATTTTCCAATAGAGTCTCGTGAGCTTATCTATAATTCTACTTGTTCTACTGTGGGGGATTTGTTGCCAAGAGTTACTGGTATCTCATACCTTACTCTCAACTGAAAAACATGCAGATGCACAGATACCGTATCGTTAATAGTGGTGCTTTCTCTTCTGAAAAATTGAATCAATAGATTTTTGACAAGAACACAAAGTTTGAAATAAGTTTGGTCCATCTGCCCCAGGTCCAAGTAGCAGGGTACCAGGTACGAGTAGGATTGGATCTTGAGTAAAAAATGACCTGCTCCTTTATTTGGGATCGCGGGTGTCAAAAGTCAAAAGTTCTGTTCTCCAGACTCGTATCTCGAGAATGGTATGTAAATACCTGGTAGGTCCTGTACCTGGTAGTTGGTAGGACCTCGTCATAATA
>WKLE02004545.1:0-10488 GCA_014885115.2 Asterionellopsis glacialis | reverse complement strand
GACGTCAGGACTCTAGAGAGCGAGAGGCGTGTCGGTCGATGTCACGATGGTTGGTAGGTTTTTCTGTCTGGTATGTCTACGCGTGGGTCCTACGTACCTGGTACAGTACCTGGTAAGTCCTTCGTTTTTATAATAAACCACAGGTAAAGGGCAAGGCAGCCTGTACCTGGTACCAGTGCCAGGTTGGGCCTACCTGGAACGCATCATTTTGTAGTCCCACCTAAAGGTACTGTAGATACCCACATTTCAAATCCTTCTGGGGAGCGCGCGTGGGACCTAGACATTTTAATCTGGCCCCTTACGATCGCCCTGTAGGACTCTACAGGCACACACAGACGATATGACACCTGGTAGTACCTGGTACGATAGGATTAACCAGCGCTATCTGGTATTATACCTTGTATATAGGTGCGACTAAGGTACTCGTACACCTGTACCTGGTACAGGTTGTAAAAGAAAAGTGTATGAGTACCTTGTACAGTATGTTGTGTTACATCATGTTACCAGGTACACGTAAGGTCAATGACAACAACAACTCAGACAGATAGTTGACACAAAAAGTGCCAACGCGCTTCAGAAGCGTGCGCTCCTAGCACTGACACTTGTTGTGTTGCTTACGTGTTTTGCAATCACTTTGCTGGATTCCATAAATAAAATAGCTATTAAAAAAATAACTAGATTCACGTAGTTGTCAATTCCAAAGGAATCAGAATCCTGCTTTTGAGAACTTCCGGATCTTTATGCTTCTCAGAAGAAATTCTTCTTTTTCGACGTTGGTGTGGTAGATAAAGTTGTGTTAGTAGAATTATACAAGTGTTCTGGTATACAATATTTTTCGCAAAACATTTGGCATATAAAAAAAAGAGATCCGACTTTCAAAACTCCACCTTCAGGTGTCCCCAGCTTCTACACGGTCCAGCGTAGAGCAATACCAAGGAGAATCGGATCCCGTAAGCGCCAGGTCCCTATGTACGAGAATTCCTGTAAGGGTTCTGGTCTTCCCATTCTCGTTTGCATCATTTTTCTCCTCTTGGCCGAACAAAACGAAGCTCAGCAAAGAAACAAAAAACAACAGACGCGCACACACGAATACAACGAAACATTTTAACAATTGACATGTCACGCAATTCAGTCAACAACAACGGCAATAGCAGTCGTCAAAGACGGCCTCGTAGAACAGTTCCTGTCTCTGTAAGCGCCATTGGATGGGCTTCGATTTTATTGTCAGTTTCGAGAGTTTCCGCGTTCGGGACTGCTGGTAACTTACCCGTTGGAATCCCGCAGGCCACAAGCTGTCAACGTACTGAGTATAAGGGGGTCTACGGTAGAAGTAGTAGAACATACGCACAACGGCGCGAAAGATCGGAATCGCGCAAGATACCGTACAGATCTACCAGGTCATCGCAAATGCAATTGCACTACAGTGAACAAAATGGGGACAACACAAGAACAAAAGACAAAGCAGCATCAACACAATCTAACGTTTTTTCACAGCTCTGGAGCAATGTCTTGACACGAGGACAGGGACATGAACCCTCACAACAAGAATCAAAACAGGAGAAAGTAGACGAATACCTGGAGTGGCTCGACAAAAGATATCACCGACTGCACGACAACGAGAAAAAGGAAGTAAAGCCAAAATTTTCTGCATGGAACTGGTTAGTAGAGCATGAGGACACAGAAATTGTGCAAGGTGAGTCAGGCAACGAGGATGCCTTGTACGTGTTGGGAGTTGCTGAGCTTGCGAGCGAACGCTTGTTGAAAAAACATCGTTTACCGATTCGCCATGGACCTCCACAGTCTACTGAATCGGGTGTTATTATTGAAACCACCGCGACATCAACGCCTGAGGCTTTTCAAGCTGAGCAATCATCCATGGTTGCTGAGAAGGCAGGTGTTTTTCCAGTTGTCGAGGCTGGAACTGCGGTGGTGAACAAAGTGGTTGGTAGCAGAAGAGCTATTCTTCGATACCAAGCTGAGAAGTTGTCAAGCTTTTTTAAATTTTTTCTGAACAGTCTGACTAAGGTTCCGAAAGCTGGTGCGGAATTGTGGAAGATGGGAGGAGGAAGAAAGCCCGTTACTCTGACTTTGTCATTTGCCGCTGCTTTTTTCTTCCTTCTTCGTCCACTCGCTCAAGCCGTTATTCGTGACGCTGCAGATCAGGCGGTTCGAGGAGCTTGAGCTTGATCAAGAAAAGATATGCGTAATGCATGTTTCATGATTTCATCTAATGGGATTTCACCTGTGTCACGGCCTTTGGCAATACAGTGACACATTTTAAGAGTGATTCCTGTTCTCTTCTCGATGAAAGAGGTGGCAACAGTACCTTTGTCTCTTACGTCGTAAGAGAGCATTTTATTTGCTATATTACTTTTAAAACTCATCAATAGACCATAAATGATAAACATAATTTGCAAAGAATCTGATTAATTTGTTGTTTGTGATTGCTTTAACCCATGTCGCCTGCAAAACTCTGCATGAAAAATTGCATGCGTACGAAGTGGTCAACTTCGTAAAGCAACTAAAACTTCAGATACACAAAAACTATGATTATTTCTATTTTAGCAGATGCTCCAGTCGAGTAAGGTGTTCTGTATTTATTTACGAGTAAAAAACAGAGAGATCCCCATCCCGAAGCATGATGACAGCCGCATAAAGAGCTGCAACTGGAAAAAAAAACCATAAGGAATTCGTAAACCCCACGAAGCCCAATATCTCCATTGGGCTTCTACCAACATATCGACGATTGAAGATGTAGGAAAGAAGATAAATAACAGTTCCATACAACACTTGCCAGTAGCTGCATAATCCCACTGTACCAACAAGTAGGGGTGAACATTGTTCTGGATAAATAATAGCAAAATTCCACAACAAACAAGGAGGTATAGTTGACATTCCATTTCCATAGTCAATAAAAAAGCCAAAGGATTCATTGTTTTGATACGAAGGATCATAGAGAGCGTAGGTAGACCACATTTTAACCCACTTTTTAGCTTCAAAAAGCTGTGATAAAGAGAGCGGCATCAGCAGATATGCCAAGACCGCTTCAAGTTCCTTTCCTCTATACTTCGACTTGAGCTTTTTATAGTCATCTTGAATGAATTTTATGTGTAGTCCCAAACCAATCTCACAAAGAGCTATAAGAATGTTTAGATTGTTGAAAAATAGAATAGATATTCCGATAGCATTTGGAAGCTTTGGACAAAAATACAGGGCACCACCGGTAGTTGAGAGAAGCCAAAGTATAATGGCAGTTAGGATATTTAATCCAGGGATTGGTTTCGGCGAACTTTTTTTCTTGAATAGCATGGTGTCGGTAGAGAAGAGCAATGAAGTTTTTGCTAAGGAGGTCGCTTCTACAAACTTTACTGAACTTGAACCACAATATTTGTTCTCAAATGTAGTAAGAAAAATTGCTAAGGTCTAAGCTTGAAACAAACAGTTGACCGTCCGCTAAGTTTCTAATTCACACTATCGGAATGTGGTTTCTGATCGAGTTTTCGGTAGAGGGTGAAGAGGTTGGTTATTGTTCTGTTCTCGATTCCTCTGGAGGTGTACGAGTACATACACAGCATTGGTTGTCTCTTTGGGCACGCGGGGGAAACTACTCTTGACTCTGGCGGGTCATGAGCATGGGGTCTTTCCCCTATATTCTATCACTTTTAAATACATCTGTAATACGTACTGCAGCCTAAGTTTACAGGGGTATAACATGGGGGTGTTCCGACTTAAAAAAATGGACTCGGGTGATTTTTTGCCTTGACTAGAGAGACTAGATGCAGACAGTAGCCATGTTATGCCATGTTTGAATGTAATCAGCTTTTTCACCAAAGATTTAGAAGCAGTGTGAAATAAGTTTAAACTAACTAAAGAAAGTTCTTGTTTGAGACGATGCAGACCCTGGGCTTCAATATTTACATACTGTAAATTGTCTGACAATAAAATATACTCATTATTTGTAGATAAGCAGGAAATCAGTGATTTGAAAGTTAATATTCTTTACCTTGGAAAGTGGTGCTATTTAGGAGCATTCACGTCGGAGTTAAAACTTCACTATCAAAACGGGTTGTACTTGTACCGTCATTCTGGTAATTATAGGATAGAAATTCTGTGTATGGTATACAATGGTGATCCTAACATTTTTTTGTACTCTTTTACAATCCAGCCACAAAAAGATCTTTCCCATCTACGAGTAAACTTTTGGAGATACGTGTAGTCTTAAAGTATGTTTACAGGATTTATAGTGTCAGCCGATTCAGCTTATCATAAAAATACAAAATGAAGCTCAATATTCTATTATTAAAAGAAAGCATTTGATAGCAGAAAGGGAGAAAGAGCTTCACATGCACAAGTAGTTTCCAAGGCGAACTCTAGAAACAGAATCTAAAGAGATGTGGAAGAAATCCAAGCATGTCAAACCCCGCGATGAATTCAACTGAAGGTTTGAAATGCTATATGAGTTTCGTAAAACATGGAATTATCTAATGGATTAATCCTACAGGAGAAAGGCATTCGTGGGGAACAACAAGCCTTTCTTAGAATACGAACGGCCAGTCTTGTCTCAGTCCCGTTCCATTTGCTGTGCTTCCTCAATCTGATTCAAAACCTTTTTAGAAAACGTTTCACCCTCACCTTTCTGAAGTGTCAAGATTTTGTCCCCTTCAACAGTTGTTTTGATCTCAATTTTATCCACAGTTTGTCCACAGCAAAAAATGAGTTGACAGCATGGCGGCGATGTTCCCTCCACGTCAACACTGGTGACATGTGTTAGGTCAATATTATCAACTGAGTATTCGTGTCCACAGCAGCAGCGTATAGGTCCACAGCGCTTCGGAAGCACGGTCTTGATTGTCAAGTAAGTATGGGTCAATGAATATGTGGAAGCGTCAGCCGGGCAGCAACCACAGCACGTACCACAAGCTTTATCCCAACATGATACAAAAAGCACTTCTTCACCTTTCCAAATCTCTTCAGATCTTTTCTTCTGACGATGACTCTTTTGAAGAGATTCAATTGCTTCCTGGAACCGCAATCGATCACCAATCACAGGTATCATTTCCGCCACATCCTTGTCCGTCAGACGGCCTGCCGCCTTCCCAGTGATATTATGTTGGATAATCACCTCATAGTACTGACCCAAGTCAGCTGAGTTCTTAAGGTATTCGGCGAGCTCCTTCGGCCCCCAAGATTCATAGTTTTCAATGCCACTCATATTGATTGATTCAAAGTTTGAATTGCAGTCTCAAAATGCAGTTGTTGACACGCTCTATTTCCGGTGCTTTCGATGTTATCGTTGTCTTTGGTCGTGTTTCGCTTTCGGGCTTCTTATCAACTGTAATTTTTGTTTTTATGTGTTCGCCCCTTCCTCACGTGTTCTTGTGTCCGTTGGTGGTTATTTGCTTTTTGCCGGTCTAGGACCGAAGACCCAACGTGATAATAGTACCAGGAGGATGGGCTAATATCCAATTTTTTCACTATTTATCATTTTTACGACTAAAACTACAGGTAGAGTACCAATTATAGGTACCTGTACGTGGTGCAGTACAAAAGAATGGCTTTCAAAAGATTGGCGAATAATGATTTTATTCTTGGATTCCACGGATCTTTTTGATTGAATATTTGTAAAAATCACGTAAAATCTGATATATCGATGGTCGCATTCTGTATTTTTTGGTAGTGAGTATTGTTATAATGATGATAATAAATAATGAAAATAATGGATATTAGCCCATCCTCCTGTACTCCGTGGTAGTAGTCTTACGGCACTTTCTGATTTGAAGTGACTATTGTCTATCAATATCACAAAAAAAGGATATTCGTAATAATTTTGTTTTCTTATGACCCGTTACCACGAAAAACTTACCCTTTAGACCCAGATTTCGCGCCAAGATCCAAAAATGCCCAAAATAGCTCAAAATATTGCAAGCCTCAAAACTGCCTAATAATGTCAAGAAACGGAATCTACATCACAAGACAAACAGAACGACGGTGGTCTGAGGTCTTGACTCCGGCTGGTTGTTGAATTACTGTATTTTTCACTCGGTTTTCAATGTCACCATGATGAACACCTCCATTTTCTGCCACAGATGCCCATCAAACAACAACAAAACTAAGCAACAATCCACAAAAATATTAACAATTGGATGGGGAATCAAATGGTGTCATTGATGCGATTGGATAATAGGTTTATT
Source organism: Asterionellopsis glacialis (assembly GCA_014885115.2). Taxonomy (NCBI): domain Eukaryota; phylum Bacillariophyta; class Plagiogrammaphyceae; order Rhaphoneidales; family Asterionellopsidaceae; genus Asterionellopsis; species Asterionellopsis glacialis. The sequence continues at coordinate 4,297 of WKLE02004545.1, read as the reverse complement.
GTTGTGTTCTTGTCCAGAAGTTGGTCAACGTCGAAGTCGGTTTTACAAAAAAAGCAGACTTCTCCGCCTTAATCCAGATTTGGAACTTATCAACACACATTCAACAATCAATATGAATACAGGGAATCGATTGGTGTCCCTAGATGGTGCCAAGAAGAGGTTTGTTGTCATGTTCTTGTGTGAAAGGAGTCGTCTTGTTGTGACAGCACCATGGTCGCTGTTTTTTTTCGTTGTCGATTCGATCAGTCTAGTCTGTTTTCATACCATAATTGGACATTACTATATGGCAGTCATCATCTTTTTTTTGCAAGCTTTCTGAAATTTGAGCTCAATTTAGTCCATCCTTCCATCCCAAAAATGCTTTATTTGCGAGCTCTCCAAAATTTGACTTCACTTTAGCCTGGCCTTCCATCCAAAAAATGCAAAAAAGAATGCCTTTTATCTTCGTTCTGTGATGTTCCAATGACAATCCAAGGCTTCAGAGGTGTTTTTTTTCATGTGGGAGGAGGTTTGGTGCAGTGGTCAGGTCAAAATCGGGGTTCCGATATTTTGATCTTGGCGCGGCAAGGGGTACATTTTTCGTGGCAACGGGTCTTATATAAGAGGGTTGTTCATTGCATTCCAATTTTCTGCATTCTTTTCACATTCTGCCACTTTTGTTCAATATGATTGCTTGGTCCTTTACTCCATCCGTTTAACAGAAGTAACAGTCTTTTTTCCTTACAGAGCTCCAAACCTCTCCCCCGGTTGTTGGATCATCCTTTCCCCTCCTTTTTCAAGATGTTTCTCAGATTTTTCAAATCTATGTTCTTTATACATTAACTTATAACTTATTTATTCATTTCATTTCCTATTGTTATATTTGTTTGTACTACAATGCACAGGAATCTAATTTCTCTTAGTGATTTGTTCAATTCATTTGGCATACACACAGTTTCCTTCTGTTTTTTTTGGGTCTTTTTGCCAAATATCAAGGTGAGCCATGACAATGTACTCTCTCTTTTGGATATCATTTTTGTTTATTCTCTTTCTAGCAATTGTCTAGAATTGTTTGTGTACAATATGTCACCTTCCTTTCTTAAGAAATACTCCATCCATTCTCCTCAACACTCATTTGAGTTAGATCGTATATCATATCCTTCTTTTTATCATAACTATTGTCAACTGATAGACAATTAAGAAAAATCTGAAGAAGAAGTTCACAAGCTTAATTACAAGCAAAACTGGGCGACTGATACCCTCTTGGAGGAAATAAAGTCAAATTTTCCTAAAAGAGTTCAAATCAACTCCTCTTCTAGTCAATGGGATGAAGCTTTTGTGAAAGCTTGTACTACTGTTTTTTTTAATGAAAATTGCTGTTTTGCTAATACTGTACAATTGAATCAGTGTTTGAAGATATTTTTGGCAGAATGGGCTGTGTCAAAGGCTTCTCATGGTAAAAAGACTTGTTGTGCCTATGGCTATCAGAAAAGACAAACAAAGTATGTCATGTCTGAATCTGGGCATCAAAATGATAGCAATACTCTGAAACTTTGTCAAGGTCCATTTTCTGTTAACTTTAAATTTATGGGTTTAAACAGGAACAAAATGTATGTCAATCCTGGCTCTGATGCAGAAAAAGAAATGAATCCTAACAAATCTACCTCTGACATCAAACAATTTCTAACATTTTTACCTGTCAGGATTACTTCTGTTAATCTAATTCATACATGTGGAATGACCACTATTACCCACAGACAAGTCTTGGTTAGAAGTGGAACTCAAACAAAGTATAATTTAAAAATGTAAAGTTCCTCATGCAACTGTTGAAACACAATCCTAGGATATCTGCCAATGATCTTGTTGAAATATTCAAAACTATTTACCACATTTTCAAGGTGTTACAGCCAGCTACTGCCGTAATCTAAAAAGGAAAGTAAATCAGTGGTTTACAGTGAATGGTCTTGAGGCAGAAATGGACTTTGAATCCAGTAAATTAATATTGGAAAATGGAGCTGCTTTTGAAGAAATTAATATAGATGATCCTATTATCACCAAGAACATTGCAGATCTTCTCAAAAATGTAATGTTGCCCTCTTCCACAATGTGGAAGGCAGAGCATCTTTGTCAAAAAATCCAACATGATACTCCTAACTTTGACTATCTGATTCATGCTAATGAATCTAATGAAGAACCAGATACTATCGTTTTGGTGACATTCTCTTCCTTGATATGCAAAAATGCAAGTTCAATAATCTCAATTGGCCCTATTGCTCAATTGAATTGGTTGGTCCTGAACCTTGTGGTGTCCCTGGATGTGAAGCTATTGTTTGTGAAGAATCCAATGTGCAGTACCCTTTTTTACAAGCAGTGGCAGACATTGAGACTAGCTTTGATCATAAAGGTATTTGCTATATTTTTGCTGATCAACTCATTACACACTCACTCCTTCAAAGTTTAGATATTATGGATATATGCACACTCCATTGTGACTATTATCATGTCTATGAGGATGTTTGGCAATCAAAGTTCTCTGCAAGTTCATGGCAAAGAATTTCAAACCATATGAAGGCCTTGTTAGATAGCAAAACCAAGGCACAATTTGAATACAATGCTGATGAAGCCTTACGTATTGTTGCTGTATCTAACTTTGATGAAAGAGATTCTATTCTTATGATTAAGAATAAACCTGAATATTATACTGGATATTTTCTTCATGAACAAGCATACTCAATGGGTATAAAAGGTAGTTATCATGCTGAACAAAATCACTCTGGTGTTGTATCATATATGAGTGGGGGTGATAATTTGGATATTACTGAACAAATAACTAATTTGACAAAACAGCAGCATAACAAGTCGAGAACTACTCAGCACAGTGAAGATCATTGGACCTTAAATGGTTTACATTACAAATCAGGGCAGACAGGAGATCTTTCTGTTGCTAATCATGCTGCTCATTTGAAGTTAACTCCTTTTGCCTTTAACAAACTATGGGGTGCCGGTGTTCTTCAAGTTTGTTCTACATTGCAATGTGAACATTAGCAAGATGGATATTGGAAAGTCTGGGATACCACTGTGGGTGTTGATGAATGTAACAAAGTTTACATCATCCATCCTAACAAACAGTGTGACTGTGACTATTGAAGAATGTATTAGATTCAATGTACTCATGAAATCAAGGTCAATCCTGTATTTGAACTTTCCAAGTGGCATCAAAGATGGTAGCAACAGCGTACTTACAATACAGAATTTGTTTGCTCAATTAACAATAAAGAGAACAAGGATGACCAATCATTTCCTGTGGATAATGACCCCCCCCCCTGATGATAATGATGATGATTCCTATTCTGAAACTAATTCTGGAACCACATGTCATCTACAAAATATGACCCCTCAAGAATTGCTATGTGAAAGTAGCATTAATCTTTTTTCTGAAGCTACCAAAAAATCTAATGATTTGGTAAGATGCTTACAGACTGATAAGGAAGGATTGACTACCCTTATTTGTCATGTTAACAAAATGATTGCTCTTGATGGTAGTAATACAAAATTTATAATTTTATTACAGCCTGAAGATCCATGTCAACAGAAGACAGTTGCACATGGAAATAGCCCTTTACAATCTGTCAACAAGAACATCACCAATGGTCATACTGTACTCCAAAAAAGGGGTCTTCAAGAGATCATCAAGAATAATAACAAACTTTCATTGCAAAAAACTTTCTGTCTGTGTCAAGTTCCAAAAATAATGAGGGTCAAAAGGAACCCACATTAATTAATAGTTAGAACACAACTTCAAAGAGTTGTCCTATTTGTAATAGTAAAGGACATTCCAGGAATACATGTCCAGTAATAATCAAACATGGGGATATCCTCAGCAGTCAGAGAGAGAAGGATCAATTGATATCTGATCTTTGTTGAATTGAAGCCTTTGTTAATTCTCAATTGAACAAGGATGACAGTTGTACCATCATTAAGAAGTATACATCAGCTTGTGAAGCCATAATAATTCATCAGAGACACTATGCTGAAGGTGAATATGCTTGTGAGGTAATGATATTTGTTACAAGAAAGTCAGATGGTCTGATGTCAGCCTCAGCATTGTCTGGACTTATTACACACAATGCCAAACATTTAGTTGTTCACCAACTAAAAAGACCGGACCCTATGCAACACTTCCAGGTTTCTCATAATTTTCCTAATCAATTATCACAGCCAACAATGAATGGTATTTCTTTATCACAACAGATGTCTATTGGAGTTGCACATAATTACAGATCATAACTATCCCACCCCCAATTCAATGATGATTTCT
>WKLE02004534.1:24445-37345 GCA_014885115.2 Asterionellopsis glacialis | reverse complement strand
GAACCTACCCCAAGCCCATCTATTGCGGCATCTTCGTCTCCGTCTTTGTCACCTACAACCAAAGAGCCTACTCCCAACCCAACGACCCAAAATCCGACAATTCAGGAACCTAATACTCTGACCCCAACGTCTCCTCCTCCTCCTACTGAAATGCCTACAGCGACTCCTCCTACACAGGGACCACCATCGCCTGTGTCTCTTGTGGCTATCATTAGCGTCATCAAAGGCGGTGTCGTCACTCTTTTTGGACAACCTGGTTGTACAGATGCTGTGGATGGGACTACCAACAAACGCAGTCTCGATCGTGATGAGTATGCATCACGTGACCTTGCCGGCTTGATGTAATACCTAAATACCCAACTTCAATAATTAAAAAACTTCGTGTGTACACAGGAAATAATTATAAGGAATACGATCCTGCATCGTACAATATATCTGGTAGAAATAATGAGAATGAAGATTGGGAATTGATTTCATCAGGTGATATTAGTATTACTCGTCACCGCAATAGTCAAGGCATTGGGATCAGCTCGACATTTGAGGCAGGTGATCCTGACCGGAAATTTGGTGAAGTTGTATTCGATAATAATACCATGTCATATTCTCAACATAGAGTGCTTTTCCCAACGGTGAAAAACAATTATTCCGGTCGATTAAATTTTGCGGAAGTAGAATTGCCTGGTTATGCCTACTGTCAAGACTCTGGGAATGGATGTACCATGGGATCAGATTGTTGTAGTGGCATCTGTTTTACAAGCGGTCTTTGCAGATAAAAATTCAAACTGCAGGGTAAAAAAGGACGGACTTTTATGCATACAGTATTTAGCAATCTTTTTGATTATACATAAAATAATGATCTATGAATAGGATGCTGACTCTCTATTCATTTTTGGATTTTTCTTGCATTTTGTTGAACCAGGATTGTACATCTGTTTTGAGTGCAGAGACAGTATTGTCATACAAATTTGTTACTTTAGTGGCAGGCGATAGTGGGATGATTAGTGGCATCATGGGAAGAGGATTATTCCATGCATTAGGTGCTGGAGTTGTTGAAGACTGTGATCCTAGTGATGATGTATCATCATGAGCTCCATATGTAAGGGTAATCTGATTTCTTTTTCTAGGACAATATGCTCCAGTTTAAGCACGATGCTTGCTGTGGTCATCTTTCATGTCCCGTGCAAATGTTGCATGTTTTTTGGGTTTAATACTTTGGTAGTATGTTTCTGCTACACTAAAGGATAATATAGCAGAGCTATCATCATGCATGTCTATTTTGTCAATTTTTGTTTGATGGTATTGGTGTATTCTGTGACAAAGTCAGGCAGGAATGTGTTTAAAATATGGAAGTGAAGGTTGATTTATTGGAATGATTTGATTTTTCTGTGCATCTCTCTAGGATGTTGAGTGCATGAAAAATGTAGGTTGATTGATTCATTGATTCATGGATATCCATCAATAAGAAGTTGTGATGATGAAGAATATTTGTGATTGTCGCAGACCGCATAAAAAGATTCGCAGGAGGTCAAACGATTTCCAGTCGAACGAAACTCTTTGGGAGACGTATTGCGTATTCAAATGACCAAGCAAGACTGGAAATACCGATATAGCGTATATTCAGGATGATATAAGTTATACATGCAATTAAATAATTTAAAGGTTTCGTTTGCTCCACTAGCTAAAAAGCAACTCTATTGTTTTGTTGTTGTTGTATCTGTTGTCCTTTTTGAATTAATTCCCAATTTTGAAAAATGAAATATAACCCTTTCGTGAAGAAGCAGCAGCAAGAGTACCATCTCGAGTAATGGCTACTCGTGAACCAAATAAATCTCGCTCTTTCCTACCATCAATCTTTCCCAAATTATTCCATCCAGAATCGGAATCATCTGCCAATGCCACAAATAATGTTCCCTGTTCTGACTCGCTATCTGTATTTGAATTGATACCTACAGCAAGCTTTTGTCCATCTGCAGAAATACCGATATCACTAGGCCACCAATCAGACGATGTAAAGTCAATGGGATCATGTGACAACGTCCAGTTTCCGGTCTTAGAATCCTTCATCAATACCTTAGCAACGGCAACGTAATCATCTTCATCTGTTACCTTGTCACCAGCAATAGCAATATATTCACCATTGTCAGTCACATCAATGCCACTACCAGAGAAATAATTTTCATAGTAATAATCATAGGCATATTCATCGTCGATATTATCATCATCCTCTGTAGTTTTGATTGGAGGGATTACAGTTTCAGTCCAATTTTTCTTGTCGACATCAAAACTGTATACCTTGGCCATAAAAGTATTGTAATCTCCTGTGACAGCCATTAATTGACCATTGCCAGATTGAGAAATAACCATTCCTTGACCATATTCGTCGTACGAGATGGTACCAATAAGATCATCTCCCTTGGATTTCCACTCACCACCAATGTTTTCAACAACACGAATGAAGCTCGTTCCAGAAGAATATCCATCAGAATACATATCTTCTACAATTGATCCTGAAAACGCCACAATAGTTCCATCATCTGAAATGAGAACCTGCCTTCCAAGATCGTAAACAGTATTTTTCACATTGTCGATACGATGTCCTACCAACTTCCATTCATAGGAAATATCATCCAAAGTATAAACTTCGACGTATCCAGTTTTGCCTGGTGGTGGTTGATTTGCCCCTACAGCCAAAGTCTTCCCGTCAGCTGACACATCTACATCTTCTCCAAAGCTATCAAATTCATCTGCACCAAACAAGTCTTGTCCTAATTGAGCATATGAGTTTGATGAGCAATCCCAAGCAAAGACACGTACAAGGCCACGATCTTCACCATCATACGAGTCAATGCCCACAGCCACAATAGATCCGTCTTTTGACATGGACAATGATAGTGTATGTTGATCTTCTTGTTTGGGAAGTTGATCTAAATCTCCGACGTGACTATTGAGTGTACCATTTGGAAATGGTTTACAAATCTCGAAGGATGACGAAGTGTCATTCACAGGTGCTACCGCAGGTGTTTCTGTGGTAGTAGTTTCGGAGGTATCAGATGATTTTGCAGTAGCATCCAGATTAATTCCAAAAAGTGTGATGTGTTCATCGGATCCAACAGCTGCAATTTTTCCATCTCCTGATAAGGAAACATAAGATCCTGGAACACCAATCCCAGCTGCCTTGGTTCCATCACCCACAACTCTCCATTTTTGATCAGAACTCTTATTATCCTTGGTAATGATAGTCATTGCACCAACATAATCATAATTACCACTAGCATCATCGTCAAAGTTATACCTTGAGGCAACAATCGCTGCTACTTGACCATCATCAGATACAGATGAATATAAATTCACACTGTAATCTTTAAAATCTTGAAAGTAGACTTCTGTACCACTCGGGTCTGAAGAAAAGTCAACAATCTTGGATGCTCGTACGACATCTATATCACCGTCCTTTTCAGTTTGATCTTCAAATGCTGAAAAGGCAATAAGTGTTCCCTTATCATCCATATCCATATATTCCACATAATAATCATCTTTTTCCCATGATGCTTGTTTAGTTTCATTATGTGCAATACTCCATTTATCGAATTCAAAATCAAAGTGATACGAAACGACACCTTTAGATGGTTGCGTCAAGGACAAGGTATCACCATCTTCACTTAAGGCAAGTGTTGGAGTAAAATCATATCCATCGGCAGTCGTCAACTCAAGAGAAAGATCGCGTCCCTTTTGTACCCATATCTTTTTGTCATAATTGTATTGAAAGACACGTGTGATGTACTTGTAACTATCTGCGTCGACGATTGCCATGACAGCTAATGTTTCACCCTTTTGTGACAAATCAATCGCATGCCCCATCATATAATACTCATCATCTGTTTTAATGTTTTCAATGCGATTGCCCAAAACTTCCCAACGATTGTCATTTAAAAAGTAAACTTCGACAAAACCCTTGGCCTTATCGTCTGTCGAATATTCTTGTGGTGCGGATATAGCCATAATTTTTCCATCACGTGAGGAACTGATTTTGTGTCCGAATTGTTCATATTCATTGACACCCAACAAATCTTGTCCAAGTTGTTTCCATTTCGATTCATCGCAATCATAGGCAAAGACGCGTACTAAGCCAACTTCGTAGGTGGTGGATTCTGAAAAGTCACTCATCCCTACAGCAATGATACTTGCTTCGGAATTAATATCAAGTGATGAAAATGTGTATTCCCATTCATCTTCAAAATCATCCTTGGTAGGTGCTTCCGGTACAATTGTAATTTTGCCAATATGGAAGACATCTAAATGTGTTTGAGTTTTCAGATTAGGTACAATAGGTGGTACACAAATTTTGAATGTAGGGAGAGGTGCTGCCGTAGGCCAGAGAGATGCTAAGTCATCAATTTCGTCAATGCCGTCATTCACAAATTCTTGAGTGCCACCATCATCTGCAAAACCATCATCCCCAAGACGATCATCGGTAATGTCAGCAGGGAATTTATCGTCATCATCGGCATTGTTATGTGGGACTGTTTTCGATGGTGCATTGTTATTGTTTCCAGCACCACGTTGAAGATACACAACACTTCCAATTAATAATCCAAACATGAGCATGACTATACATAATTGGAATCGATTACGATTTTGACGGCGTTCCAAGGCTAATTCTATTCCTACATAATCATCATTATTAGTACCTGAACTAGTAGCACTTGATATAGACATATCATCATCATCACCTCCTGTTTCAACTTTAAGGAACAAATCATGTTTTTGTCCCTTTTTACCCTTTCGTCCTACATTTGCATACGCGTAACGACCTTTTGCACCGAAACGACCACCACCACCACCACGACTTTGGCTCATGTCATCCTCTTCGGATGCAGCATGGTCCATGCGATCCACTAACTCAATGCTAGATGCCATTGTAGTAAGTGACGTCTCTGCAGTTTTAGTTTGGGTCTCCAGTCAGATTTATTTTTTGGAGCGACTATTCTTTTTTTGTGCTGAGTCTCGGATGGACAACGAAAATTGTACCGTTGGAACTTGCGTGTATTTTTCGCACTACTGGGAAATGCACCACTTTGGCGTGTGTCATTGGATATCAGATCCGTTTTTTTTTTCAGTTTTTGAAACATCCAATAGGAATGTTCCTATGTTTAAAAACGAGTAGAGGTTAATATGATGGGGAGCGATTGAAATCAATCCAGAAATACAACATGATGAGGGATTGAGCTATTATACACAGACTACCGGTAGAACGGGTGTCTCCTAATTTTTTTTCAAAACATAGAGACTCCACGTGCCCAATATAAATAATAGGAGTATTATTTATGAAAAAATATTTATGATATCCGAGATTTTGTTCTTGTCGAGGATATTGAAGATAAAAAATAATGCTAGTATGATACGGAGTATCAACAGTCAGTATCCCGATATCTCTTTATCAGAACATTGACATCTTCCGAATTTCCAACGCACAAGCTCAAGAAAAAAAATTCAAGAAAGATATCTAACCTGCACTCACAAACATTTCTTCTGTACAAAAAAGGAAGATTGGAAAAGATAAAACAAAACAACAAAAGTATTCACCAATAAAGATGTATAATATGTATCCTAATGTATCAAATTAAAAACTAGCTTTCGTTTATTTTTCTTCTCTCATTCCCTTTAAAAAACTCTCTGTTGTGATGTGTGTTTGTGCGTTAAAAATGCAAACATGTCGAGTATCTAAAATAATGTAATTGAAAATGATTGAAATGTATAATTTACTCGAAGTCACTTGGAAAAACTTCCTGTAGGCTTTCTCTCTTTTAAAACTCTCTTGTTTTCCTCTTTTTATACTTGAGATTGTTGAATGTGTAACGTATGAGCACTACGACGGTGTCCTTTTGGTCTTGGTGGACTTGCACTGTGACTACCAGACCTTCCTCTTCTTGACGTTGTTGCTGTGCGTGATGGTGATCTCAATGAGGAACAACTTTTATTAGTTATGAGTTCATCGATTGTTTCATTTCCAAATGTATGACGAATATGACTTTGTAATTGTGGTAAGGCTGTTGTTTGCCATGCCTTTTTATTATTTATCGATTCTTCGTGCATACGATCATAACTAAAAGAACAATTCAATTCGCCCATACCTCGACTCGAAAAGGAGGAATACAGCAATTCTGCTGCGACGCCACCTGTTCCCATTGGATGTTGTTCTTGATGATTTTGGTCACGCCAAATACTTGTATGAGGACGATTATGTTCTTCATCATCGTCCGAGTCGTCACCGTTGTTGTGCTTGCTTTTACTGTTGGTATCGCAAGAACTATCTTGGCTCAATGCTGCATTCAACATATGAAGAAACACTGTATCAAATAAATCGGACATGGTAGATTCTCAAAAAATTTCTGTTCGAGTTGAAAACTTTGTGGTGATGTTGACTTTGTGTTACTGAGTTGTGTTGAAATAAAAATGAGACGATTGGAATGTTCTACGATAACCAACTACTTGACTTCAGTACGGTACTTCTTCTTTCTTTTCTGTGCACTATCAGTATCGAAGGAACTGTACCTGGTAAGCCAACCAGCAGAGGCGTGAATGAGTTGTATTCTACATGTACCAGGTACGGTATGCTTGGATCTTGGTTTTGCTGGAGTTTTCTCCTCAGCTCCTCAGTCAGTTCGGATTTGTACCAGGTTGCCCTTATAAACTACGTAGAAGTAGTCTTGGATTGAGCTTGTTTTCTCTCTTTAACGGGATTCTTTCAGTAGAAACATACTGATTCCAACGTGAAATAATATTTTCGATATGTAGAACTTTTGCCGCCACCCCTTTTTGTCCACTATCAACTTTTCAATATACTTATTTCTACTCCAAACACATAACGTCTTTCTGAACAGGTTCTCCATAATATGCAGTCGTTCGGAAGACACAACCACTTCATTATGATACTATGAGGGATGAATGAAGTAAAATTTGGTAAACAACGGAGGTAAAAAATTAATTTTTGTGGAACGCACGACTGGTATTTAGGTGATATTGGATTCACCGTAACGGCTTGTACCGTTATCGGAACGGCTTTTTAGGATACCTTAACGGTCTATGTCCTTCTTGCTAACGCTCATTTAACGGAGACATTTTGAATTTTTTAGATTCTCCCATCGCCGTCACATGCTCTCTTCAAATGAGAAAAAATTATAATGATTAATGATGGTATCATAGGGTCGTTCCTTAAAACATACTCCTATTTCCTAGAAATCATCATACTGTCGAGAACTTTCGTAGTGGAATTTAATAAGAGGAATATCCTCGCGCCAAAAGATTTACCCCAGGAAACCATAGATACGAATGTTGTACTATTCTCTATTTTTTGACAGTCGCTGCCTCACGGACTCTGTGTGTGCATTTAGCGGTACCTCTCGAGCACACTTTCTCTTGAGCCTTCTCCTGTAGGTAGGACCTCTAGAGCGAGAGAGCGAGCGGTTGGAAGTGTTTGTTGAAAAAGAATGAGGACTGTCTAGCTGGAGAGAATTTTATGATTTTGGATGAGATTTTCATTATTTTTGAAAATGCAAATATGAATCATCTTTTCACGGTACAATTTGTAACTTTTGGAAACGCATAGGCTGACCACACGCACCAGGCACCATTATGCCTTCTAGTGAAACCTAAAACAACGACGACGACTATATGACGATAATGATATACTTGATGCTATGTTTCATGTTGCATGGTCGCCTTATTGCTAGACATCATCGCCATAGAAGCAGCAGTAGAACGAATTATAATGCCTTATCGAACGTTCGTCATTACTTCCCAGTTTGCCAATCTAGTACTCTTGGTAAAAGTAATAGGAAGCATATTGGTTCATATCGATAACGTGGTTGATATTGATAACATCTTTTCTAGTGGCATCGATATATTCCTATAGCCCACTCTAAAATAGGATTACCTCCGTTTGATTTCACTGGATTGAAAGAGGGTTACAGTTTAGGACTGGAACTTTGAATCTATACAGATTATTAGAGTGACTAACTTTCTTTCGGAAAAGTCCTTCACCTCTAGTCTATGCTGTACCTGGTATATGGAGAGAAGAATACGATTCTCATCTGTACTTGAAAGGGTACGAACTAGTACACTACCTGGTACGATACGTGTAGACAACTTACTGTAACAAAGAATTCTCCTATACAATAATTTGATTGTTCCTGGAGTTGAAATTGGGACAAGATATGGTGTTATGCGATATTTCGTGCAGTCCTATTTTAGAGTGTAGTCCTACGCATTCGATGGCAGATAAGAAATCCAAAAATCGTCCATTCATATTGCATGAATGTTGTCAATCGCGTTGTCAGTATCCAGGATTTTATTCTTCTCTGCATAGTTTCGGTTGTTTGGGTCTTCTTCGAGAGTCATCTGTTAATTAATGTCGTTTTTGTTGGTTCGTTCTCCGTGTGACCATTGGTGTTGTTTTATGTTTGTAATAGTAGCAATGCGTGCGTCTCTGTGTGTGTATGTACATCTTTCTAATTATCATACTCTCCTTTTCTTTTCATCCATCCTGGCTCCGTCAAAATAATCTCCTTCACTGAGATATATGTATAAGATATTAAGAAACCATATAACTTATATCGATATCTCTTCCAAGATATAGAATAAAATTATAGAATAATACAAAGAGTGTAAATTCAAACCAGAATTTTGGATCACTTGCAAGTTCACCAAATCGTTCAGCAGCACCATCTGGATCCATACTATCTAATTGAGAATTTGGTATAAGAATATCATCAAAGTCCTCTTCATCATCATCACTTTCATCTTCCTCATCATCATAGTAGTCATATTCATCATCATCGTATTCATCTTCCTCGTCGTCCTCATAATACTTTCCTTTACTCCTCGATTCTCCTCGTGATACATAGTCAGCTACAGATTCAACTTCCTCGCGATCATATCCACGTCCTCCTCGTCTTCGGACACGGGCAAATTCTTCTTCATCATCATCTTCGTCGTCATCATAGTATTTACGATCCAATAACATTGTGTTCTTGTATCTTTGTGGAACATTATTGTCCACTAAACAAAAAGGTTGTCGACGACGACAAGATGTAGTAATGGGAGAAAAGCAAGTGACTCCTTGCAGACGTAGCAATACCAGTAATGAAACAATGCTAGTCACCATTTGACATATGCCGATAGAATGGCGGGATCGTAAGGATGCCATGATGGTAGAAATAATAGTAATATTCTTTTAAAAAAACGAGCTTAGTCTTTCTGTCAGTATAGATACAGTTGTTGAACTTGAACTTCGTTATCTACTGTAAACTCTCTAGAGGTCCCTAGAGGAAAGAGCAACAGATTGGTTGTCAACGTGGGTAAAACCGAGAAACAAAAAGCACGGTGTGTAGAGCAATAATTGCACTCTAGAACACAACGATCAATATTAAGTTCGAGTGAGCCAAGACTCTCTCCAATCATCAGACATCAACAACAGATGTGATGGGTGATGGGTGGGCGATAAGCCATCATCCCTAGAAAAGGAGGTGTCAATCATCCAAGAACGCGTGGAGGTAACCCTATAACACGGGCGACATACAAACGGTAGAAATCCTGTTTATTTTATCGAACGGCCCAACCAAAATATCTTGTCAGCCGACTTACTGGACTAAAATCGATTTTATGCGCGCGAATCATGCAATTTTTTCAATCAACTGGCTTCTCTTGAATCCTCATAAAAAAAAATCAAAATCTTTGGGCACCGCTTTCCCCTTGTTGACTATTTCGCCGATACCAAGAGAGGTGTGTCACATCATCCACTTCTCGCATCCAAAGAGATCTGTATAATACGCAACATCCATCGTAAAGGTGTTGGAGACGCAACAAGGAACCAGTGTCTATCATGTCCTTATTGACAACTTTCGCACGGCGTTTGCCATCGGTCACGACTGTATCGGTGATGAAAAGTGCGACTTGGAAATCATCTGTTGTAGCACTTGGTACCACCAACAATAGGTTTTTCTCCTCCTCGGTTGAAGGTGGCGAAGATGGTAGCAGTAGTAATGATGATTCGGAAGAATTTTTAACCGGTACTGTAAAGTTTTACAGACGAGCCAAGTCATATGGGTTTATTGAACAAGATCAAGAAGGTACACCAGACCTTTTTATTCATCGTGGAGGAATTCTATGTCATATCCCAGGTGAAAAAAATCCATACAATCCATTCTTACTGAAAGGTGAACGTGTTAAATTTCAAGTCAAGCCAGGTGAGAATGATGGACAATTTAGAGCTCATCAACTTACATATGAAAGTGGTGAACGAATTCCATTATTCCGTGATGGATATGTTGAAAAGGAAACGGAGAATGCCACAAACCACCTTGGGAAACAAGTATTTGGAATTTTAAGTGATAAGGAGGGTGATCCAACATCACAAATTGAGCAAATCATGAAAGCATTTGAAGCAACAGAAACTAAAATCATGACTGCAAAAGCAAGGGTTACAGGACAACAAGAAGAAGTAGAAGCAGGACAGGAGTAAGAGCATTAGTAATAGGTAAACCCAAAAAACGTGATGTTCGTACATGATGGCAGGTGCAAAGCATATACGCATCCACCTAACTGTAGTAGCAATCAAAAAAGAAAATTACAACGTAAATACATATTGCGTTTTGGAGCACTTACTTTATTCTGCTTTCTTGAAAGTTGATGAGTTATTTTCTTGAAGTTTAATGATTTAATTTCCCTCTTCCTTTAGATGTGCGGTCGCACTCTTCTTTTTGATAAACGGCTGCATCTTGTGTTTCACTTCTTACCAATAAAGTTATGGGCGTTATACTGTAACTCTTCCTTCGGGATAGCTTGAGAAACTTGAAGGTTGTTATGCCTAAATGACATCTTTCGCTCTCTCCAACACCTTAGCAAGCTCAAAACTAAAACACGCTTCATCTCAAAAGGAAACTAAAGAACATTGCAAATATACCGAACTTAAATTTTCAATGAAATATTATTTTATGCACAACCCCCCCAGAAAAGAAACATTTACTTAAAGTGTATCACCGGAGACGATACAATAACATATACTTTACTTGCTATATAGTGCGTTGTATGAGGCTGCTGTTTCCGTCTGGAGAAGAGGAAAGGAGAGAAAGACTTGCTTGGTTAAGAGGTCTGTCCGTGAAGGCTTCTCTCTCGTTACAACATGATTTTTTCTGGAATTTTAGTCGAATTTTTTGAGGTAGTGTCTTTCTTCCAAATACTTGAGGGCGGTCTTCGGTTATTAGGTCGTGACATTCTAGGATTACCTGGTCCACCAGCACTTCTATTCTGTGTTATACTTTGATTAGCAGCCTTTGTATTAATCGAACATTTAAGACGTCGGATGGTTTCTTGTGATTTAGCAAGTTGAAATTCTTTTTCTAGTATTTCATTTTGATGTCGTCTTGTCATATCACGGATCTTTTCTGTAAGTTTACCCATTTCATTGATGTATTCAATTTCCATTTGACTTTGTTTTTCAACTAAGCGTAAATTTTCCCTTTTAATATTTTGAACATTTCGCTCACCTTCTTTTTCAATATTTTCTAACTGTCCTTCGATTTCAGTACACGCCAATACTAAGTCACATTTAGCAGCAGTTGCACGACGTAATTGTGCAGTCAATTGTACAATTCTAGCATCCTTTTCTTGTACACGACGACGTAATTTTTGTACTTGTTCCATTAGTTGTTGATGTTCAATCCGTTCACGTGCTCTCCCCAACAATTCAGCTGTAGTTGGATCAGAAGTGTTACTGGTTCCACCCTTGTTACTAGAATGATTACTTAAAAATAAATCACGAATATCATCTGTAATATTGTTTGCCGTGATATTATTACCAAACGATGATGATTCTTCACCAGATGCGGTAGTTGGCGATGGAGATGCTGAACTATTCCTCTTACTTCTTCTCTTGTTTCTTGGTGAGCTACTTAGTGCCTCTGATGTCGACTGTAAGAATTTTTTTGTAAAAGCAACACTGTCTGGCATTATTCGTGTTGATCTTGGTGAAGTTTCGCTCAAGCTAGATGGTGAAAGTCGGTCGTTATTAATCAAATCATTGATAGCTAAATTAATATCTCGTTTCGATGAATTTTTTTGAAGGGGTGTAACTAAATCTTCTATCTCTTTGTTTTCAATGTTGCTTTCAGATGAAAAGGAGTTTGTTGTAATAGTAGATGTTGTTTCGATAATATCATGATTCAAATTTTTGCTTGTTCTTGGTGAATCTGGGCAAACTCCACTTTCGTCATCTTTAAGCAAATCATCCAACAAATTATTTTCATGATCCAGTGTATTGCTGGTATCGCCTAGAACTGGTGCCATGGTGATGCCGATGCCGATGCGATTCAATCAATGTTGGTGAGTCTCTTGTGTTTGACTCTGGGGTTCTCTCTCTCTCTCTTTGATGTAATGCGTGATATACTACTATCAGTGTTTATCTCTCTTGCACTTTTTCCTCGTTTTTTTTAAGTCATGCGATGTGACTCCCGAAAGTCGGAGAAAGCCTGTACACTCTTCTTTTTCTCGGCGCTACTTAAGGTAATGGAGTAAAGGTTAGAAAGAGGACTTAATAATCTCTGCTTTCAAACTTTGGTATTTACAGGCAAGTCTTGCAAACCACAATTTTCAAAGCTTCCATCGTTGTCAAAATATGACGACTCAAGACCCAACGCTTTAAAAATTTGATGTATCATCTAAATTTTCAAAGCCACGATGGTGTGTTCGGCTCATTATGTATGAGTGACGTAGAATATGGCATCATATAAATACTGTAAAGTTCCGTATATAAGGTCTTCCTACAAGGTATCATGTGGATTTAAAAAAATAGCCCTGTGGGACTCAAGTTAGAATGACTAATTCAATAATCCAAAGATCATGGTG
>WKLE02004534.1:0-24420 GCA_014885115.2 Asterionellopsis glacialis | reverse complement strand
CCATTGTTCTTTATCTTGATCCCTATCTATCTCTCATCAATTGACAATCATCACGACACGGTCCGCCAGGTCTGTCAGCTTGTCACTCTTGCGCGATGGCTTGCACGTTCTCTACCAGGTACATGCACGTGCATTCAATCCCCACCATTTTGAGTACCAGGTAGACTACCTGGTATGTTCTCAAGTGGGTCTATCATAAGGTACCTGTAGTATCTGTACCTGGTACCAGGTAACACTTGAAACTGGTACCAGTTCAGACATTACCAGTTCCATGTATGTAGCATTTCAGTACAAATGGTACATGGGGTAGAAGTTAAGAGGTACCGGGTACGACACAACACTAACGCTCCGGTACAAAAAACGAGCGATCGAGATCATTATTGAGAACTCCTAGTTGAGGTCCCTCGTGTTTCAGGTATCATACGAAGATTCCCCATATACGGTCACGTAGGACTCCCCCTGGTAAGATCGATACTATAAAATCAGTAGAAGATCGAGAAAAAGACCATGATTTTGGTCACACATCCCGATGATGGTCGCCACGTCAACGAATTTTAACCCATCCTTGTTGGCCACGAGGGATGGTGAGAATTGTTTCTTCTTTAGTTGAGAATGCCATGTACCAGTACTCTGTATCCGCAATTGGCTGGCATCCTTGAATCACTCTCAATTTTCGGACGAACACATAAAGTTAAGCTGCGCCGTTGCGACAAACAGACTCATAAAGATGACCGCTGAAGACAACAAAAAAGCTACGGAACCACCGTGCAAGAAGGCAAGGCCAAGTTTGACTCAGGAACATCCTCATCACGCTGGTGGAGCTGAAGCACTTCGTTTAGCTGCTGGTGATCATGAAAAGAAGTACGATGGTGACATTGTCCGTAAACGTACCGAAGTTGAAGAACAAGTCCTGGCTAAGGAACAACTAGCTGAAGAAATTGTCGAGGCCCTACCCCAAGATGCATCTTCTATGCCTACTGTTGAATTATTCTTACCTGAAATTTTAAGTGATGCAGTCTTTGTTGGACATTTAGTGACCGATCTTGATTCAGTCGCTGGTGCTCTTGGTGCTGCCGAACTTTATGGCGGTACACCAGCCTTGGCTTCTGTAAGTGCACTAATAGACTTGTGACGGAGATCCAATGCTTGAAAAGAAAGAGGCGTCCGGTCATTAGCGTATGCAACAGTTCCGAAATGACTCCTTTTCTTCTCATATCTTTGTTCTTTTTGTTTTCTTTGCTCTCTTCAATATTGATTTTTTTTCAAAAAAGGAAATCAATTCTGAAACTGCATTTGCACTTGAAAAGTGGGGTGTTGAGAAACCACGACCAATTGAGGATATCTTAAAGGAAACTCCCAAGGTCGATATTTGTTTAGTTGATCATCAACAAACATCTCAAATGAATCCATCAATTGATTGTGAACAGGTCGTTGGTGTCATTGATCATCATGCATTACAATCTAAAACATTGGTGACTGACAAACCTATTTATATTGATATCCGTCCATGGGGATCCATGTCAACCATTATTGCCCACACCTTCCTCACACACAAACGTCGTCCATCCAAAGCCATTGCAGGTATGTTATTATGTGCTATCTTGAGTGATACACTGAACCTGTTGGGCCCCACAACGACAGATTGGGATCGTCTCCTGGTAGCTGTGTTGGCTGATATTGCTGAAGTAGGTGATATCCAATTATTGGCATCACAACAATTCAAGGCCAAGTCTAAGGATTTGGCACACTTGTCGGCTGTTGGTTTAGTAAATGGTGATCAAAAATCATTTTCTTATTCCGCATCTGGATTTCAAGGTGAAATTGGGTTCGCTGTTGTCGAGACTACTGATGATGATATTATTATGGAACGTATCGAAGAACTATTACCTGAAATGGTTGCCTGCAAAAAAGAAAAGAATTTGCAATGCATCTTTTTAGCAATTGTGAACATTGTGAAGTTAAAGTCGTGCTTGCTTTTGTGTGGACCAACAGAGACATCGTTAGCCCAAACTGCATTTGGAGGTGAAATTTCAAAGAATGGCGCAGTAATGGATTTGGGGAAACGTGTGTCACGCAAGAAAGATTACATTCCTGTCCTAACAAAGGTAATTAAGGAAGGATGGACCAAGCCTCAGAACTTACCAAGGGGACCAAGTGCCAATGATATCATGTCTCACTTGGAAATTGACCCTGAAGATCCCTATGGTAATGTCAAGCGTATCTGTGATTCTCCTGAGAAAATTAGTACAGCTGATGTCATGAACAAGATTGATGCTGAAGAGAAAAAAGATGATGAAGAATACAACATTGTCATTGGATAGATTTTGGCGACTTCGTCAATCTAATATTTTGTTGGACTGAATAAACCGACTACCAGTACTCGTTTTCCAAAACATGAGAACAAGAAATATGAAAATTTCAATTAAGAATAAATTTCGTATCACATTTTATCTTGATGTATAGTATCAGATACTTTGTAAGAAACTACTAAGTACTGAAGAAGTTAAACTAAGCAGTATATATGAAGAATTTTGGTTTTTAATGAGAGAATTTGGTTTTATTTCATATTGTGCTACTTGAGCTTTCGTATCCCACAGTATTGCTATTTATCGCGTTTCATATTTGTTGCAAGTACTGAGTTTGAAATTTCCTGATTTTATGACATCATTAGAGGCTAACGTCCACGTAGAACTTGCAATCAAATATAAGAAAATTCAGACAACTTGACCGCAAAGAAGTTGATGAAAGCAATTTGTATATATATTGACATTTTGTTTATCTAAAGTAAATGCAGTACAGGTAGCTTTTTATTTTCTTGTGTCTGTAGTTTTGGGCTGCATGCCATCAGCTTTCACCATTCCGAATTTAGTCCCCCCCACGTTTCATCTTCTACACTTTCATCTAAACCATCCTGTGAGTCGGATGTAGGCTCTCCGTCGTCCCAAAATTGATTGTGGCAAACAGGACAACTCTTGTGGTTCAAAAGCCACCGAGTTAGACATTTCGGATGGAATACATGCTTGCACTTGTCATTCGATACTGAATAACCAACTTTTTCACCATTTGCAATTTCAACTCGACAAATGCCACACTTAGCTCCATGCTTTTGTAGATACTCAAAATCGATACTTTGCCGTATGAAACCCATCCTTCGTTTTTCAAGAAGATTAAGCCAAAGCTTCATATTTTCGTCACCTTCTAAGTCATGCCCGATACCACATTCATTTTCAGTCTCTTCTTCCACTGTGTCCACGTCAGTTGCACTGTTTTCCTTGTTCTTATTTGGACAAAATGCAAAAACACTTGCCAAAATCAAAAGTACACCAAAGAAAGAGGACAAAACCAGTATAATAGTAATCATTCGATGCTTATCTTCACTATTATTGTCTGAGAAGATATCATCATCATCAAAGAAAGGACTACTTTCTTCAATCGTCCGGTTTTCCAAAAAAACTCCTTTGCGCAATGGCATAGTTTTACGACTTTGTCTAGTTTTGATTATCTTCTTTTCCAAGATATGATAGGATAGAGCATTCAAGAAACGCAATTTCTTACTAACTATGATCAGTAAAAGTTGACAAAATGTAGAAAATAAAGGTTGACAATCACGACGACCCAGGTTTTAGTAGATGGCAGAGAAAGATTTGAAAAGATGGTGAGAAATGAAAATCCGGATCTATGTAGATTTCACCATCCAAACCCATCCATGCGTACCTGTAAGAGGTACTCTGAGTACCTGGTACAGAGGGACTCATCTCTCTCTCTAGAGAGGACTGGTACAAAATAATAGCATATCATCAAAGCTCAATGGACTCAAGAGTTTAGAAGCGGATAAGGAAGCAGGATGATACAAAAGCCCGCCTAATACTGTATCTCTAACGGATCTAGATTTCTGTTTTCCGACAAAATCACCTCGTACGATTCTATAGAACATGCTCTATAGAGGATACATATTACTTAATATATAATAAATTTATATATACTCTAATATGAATATATACCGCACAATAATGAGATAATTATTATCAGAATTGTAATGACCTATTCAGAAGGACCGTTGAAAGATTGTTAAAATGACAGTGACTGTCGCTAAATTTCCGTTGAACGGAAACATGAAAAATAGAGAAAGGATCTTTCCAGCATTTTATATATATATAATATCTGCTGCAGTACCCGATACTTTACCCCAGGTACACTCACTTGTAGACGAATAGAATATCATACCTAATTTATTTCTGGTAGATTATTATATGCATTCATGCTACCTGGTACATTTACAACCTTATTCATTGATACTTGAAGTACGAGTACTGTCCCAGGTGCCTGCAGGTATTCTTCCTACCAGTTTGGACCTACTGTAATAAATAAATAGGTGGGGACATGCAAAAAATTTACCTGTAATGTGCTTGGTTCTGATTGGTTAGTCCTATGTACAAGGGTCCTATGATACCTGTGTACCTGTTACAGTAATGTACCTGTACCAGGTAATTGAACAACATACCTGGTACCTGGTACCTGTACAGGTAGCACCCTCACCAGGTAGGACTAGCCGCCTAGAGTCCTACCAGGTATTACCAGGTACCGTTAGGACCTATGATTCCAGGACTACTTACTAAAAATATCAGGGAGGTTGACTTCACAAAATGATAAAATAGCAAAACTGCTAAAAGAGGACAGGGCAGTGTGTTTGCGCCTTGTTACAGCAGAAGAAGTACAAAAAAATGATGATCGGCAAGAGCGATTGTGGATTGTTGTACTGCAACAGTTGGAAAAGGGTGGATCATCCATAGAAGAAAGTGAAGATACTCCTTTATCATCGCTTGGATTTTCGTCAATCGCAACACCATTGGATCTTGAGGAATATTATCGTGATCAGATATTGGGGTTTCGCAACAAACTTTTTATTCGGCTGGTGGTGATGCGGAAATGACTCCTAGACTTTCTACCCCATCTTACAATGGAAGCAATATTGCCGACGAAGAAGTCGCTTCCAATGAAAATGGGGCGCGAAAAAAATGTCTCAATCATCTCAAAACGATACTGCTAGAGTAAAAAAATGAGGGGTGGTCACCTGCAACTATTGCACTAAACCCATAAGTTCCGATTCCTCTGATGACGTTGCTGTCAATTTTAGTAACGCACTACATGGATTCGCCATCTGGTGCCGATGAGATGGCTGGATATGTCGGTGTATCTGGCATATCTCAGCTCTACATGAAAATGCTTTTGGATCGCCGTCGTTTGTCCAACCGACGGAGAATTGTTTCTATGATTCAATATTTATTCGGTGCGGGATTCTTGCGAGTACTCTACTGATAGCCTTAGCTTTTGACACCAACCACGAATGGACAAGAATCTGGGACCATTCAATCAACAAAAGTATACACGACTGAATTGAGTCTCGCAGCAATGAGTGTCTGTAAGTTCATGAGACACCACGAACCACGAAGAAGACACAGCATGCGAAGAAAAAATAGTAGCTTCAGTATCACATTTAAAAAGTACACACCATGAAGTATCAGACAAAGCATTCATTAGACGTTGCTACTGTGCCTGCCAGTTACAAGACCATTCCTGCCTGTATTGTAATGTTGCCTTGCAGAGTCCTCAGACTACTAGACCAGCTCGAAGAATGGACCAAACAAGGATTTGAAAAATTCCAGTAGATGCACAATGATATGCGGACTTCTTGTTAGCAACAACTTTGTTCATATAGGACGATCTTCGGCAGCCCCGGGAGCTCGTTTGAATGGGGGGTTGTCCAATTCAAGCAAACTGCAATCTTCTTCGCGCCATGCTGAAATGGATGCAATTCGCTATCTAAGAAGGCATGATGTTGTTAAGGCACAAATGGTAATCGTCCGGATTCTTGCTGATGGTAGCTTTGGTAACTCTAGGCCATGCGTTCATTGTATACAACGGATCCTGAGATATCATAAAAATATTGTCAAGTTACAATTCTATGAAAATGGCATGTGGCTAAGTGAGACACCCGAGTTTTGTTCCACAATGAGTAAGCTCTCGTCTGCAGAAAGGAACTGATATCCGGCATGTATCTCTTCCGTGTCTATATATTATGGTATCTATCTTCTATGTCAAAAATTTTGGTGTCGTACCCTGAAATAAATAAGAAAACAGCTAAAACATCTCTATTGTATCGAACTGTTAGCTTTTTCTGTCGTTGCAATATCAACCATCCACTCGATTATCTCGGCTGTAACTATATCTTGAACACCTGGTAGCATCCAATGTGTACAGTCCCCATTATCCATGTGGTAATTTCCAAGTAATCTCTGTTTGAAGAATGAAATTCGTCCTAAAATTGGGAAGAGTCCCTTGACGGCGCTTAATTCCTTCTTCAGTCTTTCGGTTTCCTTTGCGTGGCTGATTTTAACACATGGATTATCAGTGGAGTGATTTCGGTCGTATGAACCATCTTTTGTTGCCCAGTGCGTTGGTTGCGAAACGGTGTACACAATGTGAGGCCAGTCGGGGTGATTTATGCCATTCCTTTTTGCAGATTGCATACACTTTCCGAGTGCAATGATTTTTTCAAGATTTTCTTCCTTTCGGTTATGCTTTGTTTTGTACAAGAAAACGAAATCATCGCGACCAAGAACGATTTTCGCTGTTTTGTTATTTGTGTCGCACTCGTCGACCTGTGGAGCATCGTTGATACAGGCATCTCGGAAATAAAATGGTTGCCCTGCCTCACAGGCGTCAATCCAAGATTGCTGGTCTTCCCAGTGGATTCCATTTATTGCACCCGCATTGAGCTCAACTAGCTTACCAGCGTCATAATTGAAGAAAAGTTGCAGCCAGTCGGTTTGAAATGGACCGCTTTTCAGGAACGACCGCCCCATTTTTCTTTCTTTTGAAAAATAAGGCCCCGTCCTTTCTTCACCAGCCATGCAGTTCAGGGACTGATACGCCTGTTTATGCAGAGAGTCTCCCATGAGAAGCATCTTTCTACCTGCCAACATACCACTATCAAGTGCTGAACGAATTGTCTTTGTCGCTCCTGATTCTATTGAAATTTTTCTGGTGCGATTTTTTAAGAAACAATAGCAAGATTATAATTGAGTTGTGTACAAATGGAAGAGACTGCAACAAAATGAATAAGAGGAATAGCTATTCTTATTTACCTTGCTTGTTCTGCTCTATAAGTACTTTTTTTGAGAACTCCGTCATAATTCGGACTGACAAATGGGCAAGTTTGATTCCAATAGTAGTCATAACTGATCGACTTGCTGAAAGTTCGCTTCCGGGCGACTTCTGTTTGAGATATGGAAGGTGGTTGCAGAAAAGATTTGTTTTTCTCTCCAATGCCTTGCTGAATAGAATTCAGAATAATCGTTACACCACAGTATACAGCTAACATCATCATACACAGGGTCCCACTGCCACTCTCCACTGCTCGCTTCATAAAACGCTGCTTCGACATCTTCATTGTTTACTTGGACCGTTTCGCTGGCTAATACACACAGGACACAAAGATTGGGAAATGAGATAAGCCTGGGTCTAGTCTACTCGTTTTCAGGTACCCTATCGCTATTATTGATTTATTCGATACGGTATGCAACGGATACAATGAAAACAAAATGAACAATGAAAAGTAACCGTTCGTTACTAACCCGCTAATGAATAGTCCGACAGTAGCGTCGTAAGTCCTAGTCAAATCCGAGGACCCAAAGTCCGGTGCTGCTTGTGAGAATGTATGATACTGGCTCGCTGACTGTATGTGTAGTCCTAAAGGACTACTTTTTCCTCTAGGAAAGGGAAGGACCTCTCTAGTCCTAGAGACAATACCTGTTACCTGGTACTCTAGGCGGGTAATCCGTCCAAAAAAGTGTTTGGTAAAAACATACGTTAGTGGGGGGACTAATACTAACCGACACGCAGAGTGGTTCCGCTTTTCAAAAAAATTCCAAAAAGAAAACGTCGGAACTAACGGGCAACGGAAGATTTGATTCACGCAAAGTACACGACCAGGGGGATCATGTCCTATCCTAGTCTCTACGATGCGGATGGTAACAAGTTTGGCATGTTCATGATAATACCGGTATCCGGTATTATACTTCGTCTTCTGTCCTTCTGCCTGCGAATATTGAAAAATAAATATTTTTGTTTATTTTGTTCATGAATGAATAGATTTTATATTAGCTTTCCAACGATATTCAATTATTGGTCGATTGACTTTCAAAACTTGAGATACTGGATCTCCAAATTACTCCAGTGCCCTGATAATAACAAGGATAATATCGAAGGGTTTTTCGATACAGGATCAACAAATAAGAAAATATTTTTTAATCATTTCTACAGTAAAATAAATATTAGGAGTAAGTAATATTCAGTACTTATACTAGACGCAAATAAATTTTTCAGACAGTCTAATGAGTGCACATCCATGATGACTTCGACAAAAATGTATCCGTACCGCCTGTTATATTCTATATAGAGATTTTTTAGTATGTTGAAATAATTTTACTGTCTTCTCTGGCGATTACTCAACGTACAAATATGGTATATTCTAGTTCATTAGATATTCTTTGTAAAGTAAGTGAGAGCCGCACATACTTTTTTAGCGATTATATTATAGTGCCTGATAAATACACAAGTTTTATGTATAAAACGAAAAACATGAACATGTCTTCATCTATTGTCGTGAAAAAACAAAAAGCCACAGAAGACATCAAAAAGAATTCGCCGTGTTGGTGAAACACAGTTGTGGGTCTTGTTGAGCGATAGAAGAAAAAAGATGACAATCATGTGGCAAAGGCGTAGTAGCCATAATCGTTTATTTGATTCCAAGTTACGGCAAAACGAGTTTCTTGAAAAGAATTTAGGAAAGTCCATGACCCAAAATCTTTCACCAATTCCATCGGATCCCAGTTGGGACTTCAAGACTACAACAATATCTCATGGAGAACTATTTGAAATTGTCAAACCAGAAGAAGAAGAGGATGGGAATACGGTGATGACGGAACCAACATGGTTGAATATTGATGGACCAAAGTCTGTTACAGGTTCTATGGCAGGTATTGTGAATGATGTTATAGCACAGGAAGAAAGGGAGGAGGAGGAAGATGAAGAGGTGGAACGAGCGGATGAAGACGACGAACAGCAGTCATGGATTTCTGAAGAAGCTGATGATGTGTATGATAATGGTCTACTCAATATATTCAATGAGTTGAATGAAGAATCCAGGAGTATCCTTCTTGGTCTAATTGATTTCCTCGCAACTGCGGCAGAGGAGAAATCGACCATCGATGACATTGACTTTTATAACGATGAAAGCAGTGTCAGCTCTGAATACTACTCAGAAGAATACGAAGACGAAGACTATTCAGAAGAAGATGAAGACGAAGAGTACGATGAAGGTAACCCATCCGTGGAAATCACGTTTGATAACAATCGCTATACTGTTGTATCATCACGTGAAAAAGAAAATTACTTTCCTCTTTCAACGGAACAGCAACCTTCTTTTGAAGTTTCCAACTTTCTCCCCTATGGTGATGATGAGGATACGACTATTAGGATGTTGATTCGAAGATTATTCATGCGTTGTAATGATGATCAAATTGAAACTATTCAAGACTTTATCCAACGCAATTTGGTGAATGAAAATTCCTCCTCCACACGCCAAATTGAAAGTATCGATTCTGTCAAGTACGAGGATAATGATGATGCTATGTTTGATTCGTGGACACAACAAAATCAACAAGATCAAACAAATCAAGCGGAAACGAGTGTTTCCTCCTCTAGTACTACTACTACGGAGAATACCGAAACAAAACAAGAGAATGGTCTCCACAAAAACAACAAGAAGAAGCGAAAGAAGAGGCGATATGTCACTTTGTATGAACATTGATTATCTGTCACTTGAACTTTTGTATTCCTAAAGAAAGTGAGTAGTAGGTCGAACATCTCTGGGAGTTCGCATTTTGAAAGAAGACCATAAATCTACTACGGTGATGGTTGACACACAGTAAGGGTTTCTTATCTGGTGATGGGTTTAGAACAGCTAAAACATCAAGAATCCCGTACTACTCTAGTTGCCAATTTATGTTCGTGCAAGTACGTTTTTTGTTCTGTTGTTGTTCCGTGTAGTTGGATGCAGATTTGAAATCTTTTTTCTCGTCAAAATGATTAGTTGAAACGCAAGAAAACCAATTTTCGCACAAAATACTGAAGGATAAAAAGGTTTCTTGTGTTTGTATTGATAAAATGTACTAAAATTACAATAAATATTAACAAAATCGGGTAGTAGTTCATAAGATGTGTATGGTGATAACAAATGTTTTCTTTATGCTTCGGGAGCACAGTTAGAACAGGCAAGCATGTCACTAAGTTCCTTGAGGGGGATGAGTGATGCATACTTCTTGTTGTTTGATGATTCATCATCGTTTGAGGATGAGCATACGGTTGAAATGGTGTTTGCAGCTTCACGGTAGGCAGCACAAGCCAACATTGGTTCACATTTTTCGTGGTAAAGACTTCCCAACAATAACAAGGCAGATCCAACATGTTCAGCGACAGTGGCAATGATTGTTTCATCTTGTTGTTGTTTGGCTCCTTCCTCTAGTAACATGCCATGAAAGACTTGGTAACTTCCACTGGCCATGTTCAACGCATTATCCAAATCACCCTTGGCATGGAACAATTCTGATACGGTTTTCATGATGTTTCCGACATCTTCCTTGTTCACCTGTGGTTGTTGTTGTTGAATTTGGATCACCTCTTGGAAGGATTCGATCGCACTATCGATGTTTCCACAGTTTTGATGTAAGGAGGCAAGCTTTTGCAAGGCTGTAATGATATGCATGTCGTTTTGTGGGCATCGGACACTAAGACGGCGAATACGCAAGGATTCTTTCAATGATGCAGAAGCTTCAGCCAAGTTTTGAGATTCCATTTGGAGTGTTCCAATGTTGTACCACAAACAAGCAACATCAGGATGATCGGGACCAAGCAAGGCTCTTCTCAATGCCAAAGACATTTGGAAACTACGGATAGCATCTTTCTGCGAATCCATCATATCATGGATCAATCCCAAGTTGTACCAAATCGTGGCAAATAGATTAACCGAAGAAGAGGATTCACCGTCTTTGTTGTCACCATTTGTGCTGGCAGCAAGACCTGCAGCTGAGGCAAGTTCCTCTGCCGAATGGTTCTTATTTGCAGTGAGAGCTCTTTTGTAAAAGTGAATAGCCTCACGGTAACGTCCACGTTCCTGCTGGATGCGACCAATATTGTTGAGTGTGACAGCCAAAGAAAGGGGTGCATCACCCTCCGAGGATGATCCGGCAGTTGCCGAAGATTCTGAAGGTTGCTCAGGTTTTTGTTGCTGTTGCTGTTGCTGTTGTGCTGTTTCAGGTGCAGAGACAGTGGCGGCAGGTGTGCTACTGCTTCCACAGACAAGCTTCTGTTCAACACGTAATTCTTCTTGGTAGAAGTGGATAGCATGATCAAGTTCTCGTCTTTGAAAGAGAAGAGCGCCAATGTAGTTAAGAAGAGTTGCTACTTCAGTGTGGAAGGCACCCAAATCTTCACGTTTGTCTTGAAGGAAACGCAAACATTTGGTAAGTTCAACCGAAGAACTTTCGGAAGAATCTTCATTTTGAATCAACAAAATGTAGATAAGTGCGGGGATGACATCAAGGGAAGATTGATTTTGTGAAATACGGTACATATCAATCTTGAGGTAGTGTTCCAAATGGAAGAGTGCTTGTTTGGAATTGCTTCTTGCGTACTCGATAATGCCCATGTTGTAATGTGCAGCCGCAACGTCCTTGTGATCCCATGGAAGAACAGATGATCGTAGTTTTAAAACTTGGTCGAATGCCCGATGACTATCATCTGATGTATTGGTGGTCATCCATTGGGTTCTGCAGCAGTTGGAAAGAATTGAAGCAACGGACAGTCTGTACTTGTTGTCATGACCCAATCCATTAATCTGCTTGGCCCATGTCAAGGCGGCAATGAAGTTTTCAAGAGCTGCTGCTTGATTGCCATCGACGTAGTTGATTTGTCCCAGATTGTTATGAATAAGCATTCCCAAATGTGCTGTACGATTCATGCATTGTCCTGTTTGTTTGACTTCCAAGTTGACAAGCAACAAGGCATTCTCGTAGACAACACTGGAAGCCTCCAATTGGGATTTGCAGTGTTGTACCAGTGCACGGTTGAAAAGAATCATGGCTTCCAACAAGTTATCCCGTGTTGTTTGAGCTGCATCCAAATCAATATGAAGTGGTGATCGAAATGGTCTTGGACCAACGTCACATTCACCTTCTTGATACAAATCGAGTGGATGATCTTGGAATGTCTTCTCCTTATCGTCGACACAGCTACTGCTGCTGGAGGCTGTGGCAGATGACAGTGATGATGATGCTTGAGCTGCTTCGGCTTGTTGAAGACGTTGCTGGCCCCATGCAGCACGTTGCGCGGCCATGACAACGAGTGGGTTCGTCCATGCTTCGTTCTTCGATGGAACAATGATGGATTTCAAAACTTGACAGGCGGTGTCGTAAATGATCATAGCGTCATTATGCTGTCCGGCAGTAAACAACTTGGTACCAATCTCATTCAATACAATTGCAGAGTGTCGTTGAGCGTTGTTGATGATGGAAGCAGCGGATGCTCCTTCCATCGCTTGAGATGTCACTTGTTGAGATTGTTCTTGTGATGGCATGGAAGCATTACTTAGTAGTGATGGCGTAGAAGATGAGGATGCTTCCACGGATTTGACTCCCTGTGCGGTCAACAACGGCTGTTGTGTTTCTTCTTGCTGTTGTTGAGCCTGAGCTTGAGTAAGGTAGTTCATGATGTTTGTTTGTTTGTTTGTAGCAATGTTGACAGGTGATGAGAATAATAAAATGGGAGGAGAGATGAAATTTATGATGTGACGAGCAAGTGTGTAGAAGAATGGAAGGAGAGTTACAAGATTGTACACTGTCCTTGTGAGTTTGTGCCTTTTTTTTCTATGGAGAAAGATTCTGGTTTTTTTTGTACCTGGTATAATTTGTGTACCTGGTACTAGGTACTAGGTATTAGTACCGTGCTATGATAATGTCGGTGATTCTCTATCCCGAAGTATTACGACAAGTAGGCAGGTAATATCGTTACAAGAGTATGTTC
Organism: Asterionellopsis glacialis; assembly: GCA_014885115.2. Taxonomy (NCBI): domain Eukaryota; phylum Bacillariophyta; class Plagiogrammaphyceae; order Rhaphoneidales; family Asterionellopsidaceae; genus Asterionellopsis; species Asterionellopsis glacialis. The sequence goes on along the minus strand of WKLE02004534.1, from coordinate 11,280 downwards.
TGTTATATATAACATTAAGATTATGAATCTGTAGGAAAACAGATTTCTGTTTTCGCAGCTTCTACTACGTGCGTTTGTCTGATTTTTGCCTTTAATAAAGCCTTATTAGACTTAACAGAGTTATCTGAACTATGATTTACTTAGTAGTTTCCCCTGGAAAAGGAACAAGAACACGTCAGGCAGAAGAATTCATAATACCTGTACCAATAAACATTCCATAATTACTGTACAACTCCCTATCGTCTTTTTCTTGTTTTCATAGAGAAAGATAAAATAATTTGTCTTCACGAAACACTGTAAAGATCATATCTTTCACAGAAAATTTTGTAAAATCACCACCATAAAACAAAAACTGAATCCCGAATAACCACAGATCCAGTGGGAGAAAATTCCACGAATAGAAATTTTGAACCCATAATTACTGTACTGTATCGAATATAGTATTTCTCACGATCAGACAGACGTGGTCACAACAACAAAGTGCAACAGGTTGTTCACGTACGAACTAAACTGGTAATTTCACAAACGTGGTCTATGATGAAAAACAAGCTGTGAAGCAGTTTTTGACTGAGTGATAATACAGTAAAGATAGTTTGGTGGTAGTAGTACACCAAAAATATTATAAAATGCGGAAATTTGGCCTGCAAAGACATGTAGTACTCATCAATGCGATATCCAAAACAGCAGATTTAAGGCTACCTGTCAACTATGATCCAATCAAAATGAAGGAAGCTGACGTTTTGAAAATATTTCACCGATTTATCTCTTGTATCATTGGACAAATCCAAAATTTAAGTATCACAGTTTCTTGTTTTCGCTATATCAGGTATCAACGGTTCTGAAAGAGTTTCCGTATCATCGCCGGTATGAAAAGATCGCATGATGATTGGATGGATTTTGTTTCTCAGCTGAACTAAACAGTGATACGTGACATCCAAAGAGGGATATAATTAATAAAAAAATATATATCATAATAAAATACAGAAGTATATAATAAAACGAAATACCAGTATATTCTGAATTCCTTGGAGAACTCCGAGACAAATAATTATGACGTAATCATGTTCTTAAAACCAGACACAAGCTTTATGATCTCCGACAAACCTACATCCCGGACTACACCAAATTCTCACAGATTTGTTACCGGACCTATATAAGAGAGGAAAAGACCACTTGTTTTTTACTTCTAATCGTAAGACAAGAAAGTTTACATGTATCCATAAAGATACCAATGCCAATATTAGAAAGGCCTTTTAAAACAGCTACGCGTTTCTGACGAATTAGCATTTATTAGCTATAATAATAATGCAGTATGAAAGAATTCTATGTCGATGCATAATCTGCTTTTAAATTGTGTACAAGAAGTATGAGATTGTTCGCTTTCGTCAGTGATCATGTGCGTCAGAAATACATTTCGCATTATGGGTTATACTGTGTACAGTTGTTTCTCATTATTCTTTAGCGTTCTTGGGCATAAGCTCAACTATTTATTGTATCACATTATTTTCATGTCGTCTTTCTCTTCTTATGGAGGTATCAATGCGACGCTGATAGGCTAAAGAAAGTGATATCATTCCAGATATCACAGCCGCGGAGTATTTATCGCATAAAGCGAATTCGAACCCTTACGCACAGATTTCTTTCCCTACGATTAGGATATTTTGCACAATACACAGTAAAATGTAAAATAGTTTTAAAGCTGTTTTTCAAATCGACTCCGGTATCATAGTGACAGTTTGTATCACACCCGAACATTTTATTTTCTCTATTTGTAATCGTGAAATTTGAAACATCTGTTCATTTTGTGTTTTTTGCACCAATAAAAATACCAGATGAGTCTCGCATTCACATTTATTTTTAGACTCACCTATTCTGTATACCGGAAGACACCCCTTGCCTGCTGTAGGTCCTACTAGGTCTCACAGTACATGACACAAGAACGCAGTATCTGTGACTTCTCGTAATGTTCGTTTTATAGTTCTTGTGATTGCCGGTTTACATAACCCATGCCTTACAATTACCATCAGACAAGTACAGAACAAATACCTGGTACAGTACCTGATACAAAGGTACCAGGTACTAATTTTTTCTACTAAGATGGGGGAGGATTTTATATGTAAAAATAATAGTTCACAAGCAGATGAGTTTTTTTCATTTGAAAATCGAGTAACGTAAATTAATTTTGCGCTCTGACGTACTGGCATATTTGTACAGTTACTGTACCTGTGGGTACATTGTGTTTTGTTGTTACCATTATTTTTTATTAGATAATGTTTCATACAAGATAGTACAGGTACTTTGCCTGCTGTACAGGTAAGGTGTAGAGATTTCTTCCTACCAGTGCTACCGAGCACTGTAATGTATTGTAATTGGTAAATACCGGTAAAAGTTAAAATTCTCATTATTTATATTCTTTCTGAACTGTATCTTGTCCACTTAAGTTCTCCGGACATTTTATTGCTACATCAGGTATAGTTTTCTCTTGTACTATGTGAATCACAACATAATTCGTTTCATTATATGTATTCTCTACAATAATGTAGATCGTCCTATCCTGATAATTATGGAAGAAGTAATTTTTTAATTGCCGTATCAAGAGGATGGGTGAATGGCGATGTCAGTGTCTGGTGTACTTAGGAAAAGGTACTGAACATTATTCATTGTCCTGGACCAGGTAGCTGGTGGATGATAGTTAGTTACCGGTGCTGGTAGTCCTACGACTTACCTGGTGGAATGATACGAGTAAGACTAATGGTAACTGGTGCGAGCTCGTACCGGTACTCTGGTAGGATGATATATGGTACTCGTACCAGGTAAAAGGTAGTACCTTCCCTCATCCTTGTACTTGTATTTACTTGGTACAGGTCCTCTAGACCAATGATTGTTAGCGATACCAGATACTTACAATGATATACCTTCTTTCTTTCCTGTGATATGTTGTTCGTGGAGCGTATCTGACGTATCAATCAGGTTTCTGTTGGGTATCTTTAGAAGGGCAATGGCATGCAAAATACTGTGTGTTATGTGTTTTTTATCATAATAATGCTATCCATTTCATCCCCTGATTGAGTGACAATCAATAGGAATAGTACAATTGGCATATAATCAAGCTGTTTTTAGAATAGCAAAAAAATATCAGAACTCCTTATTGGAACTATAAATATTTTGATATCACACTACCTTTTTAACGAAATACAGACCTCCTAAGTCCTTGCCTTGGCACTAACTGTAGGATACTCGACTCGAGCAGCTGTCCAAACGCCAAGGAGAACTTCTAACCGAGAAGATGAAGGGAGGCGGGTGTCACGCATTACAAAACACTCCACGGATTAACCCATTTTTCATAACACCCTGAGGAACGATCTTCTCCACGGTTTTTTATTTTTAACTTTTCCTATTATTTGCACTCCCAACACCCTGAAAATGATCCGTGTTGTCTTACCATTTATGAAAGATTATGACCAGTATCTGTTACAAAGCATTATCTGTAGAGTTTATCTATAGTCTGAAATTCTGGATGAGCCGCTCATTTGCATACTTGGGATAATTTTCCCAAAAATTATATTTTTAACTTTTATGGTGGAGAATTTACAGCAATCACTAAAATATTGATCTCATGCAGAATCCCAGGTGTAAATCAAACTGGTTATTTCCTATCTGTCTAGTAAAGGATCCATAACTCACTTTTCAGTAATAACCACAATCATACAATAATAGAGGTGTCAGAATTGACACCATGGTAAGTCTTGTGTAAGTCAATTTTTTTTCTTGCCTGTTCTCCCAGTACTTACTGACCAGAATTGCAAAAAAAAATTGATGAGAAATTTGGAGTCTTATTTGGTTTATTTGATGTTTGCGTGTCTGCTCCAACAATCACATCATTAAGCACCCTTTCTATTTTTTATCCTAGTAACCAATCTGGGTTCTAGTAGGCTGACTTCTTACTTTACTGTGATGTTCTTGCCTTCTAGCATGAATTGTTGTTGTGCCACTATTTTTCTTCAGCCAACTCAGCAAGTTGTTACATAGAGCAAGTTTCCATGGATCCTCTGTCTTCTTTTTCCTGCTGCAATTTTATACTACTCAAGCATACAATTATTTCTGGGAAATTTTTGGTAGGTTCTTGTTTATTTGCTGTAATATTTCTTTCTAATTATGTCATGCTTCATTGTTGTTTCCTGTGGTAGTATTTTGTTTATAAAAATATAGACCAATAGAACAAAATTATTTCTACTTCTATTTCCTAGTCTTGTATTACTAACTCTCTCGTATTGCTTTTGCAAAATGATCAGTTTTGACAGACTATTGTGAAGAAACTAATATATAGATTTGAATGCACTTGACACTTGTTGTTGTCATTTATTTTATAAAAAATAAAGTGCAGTTATGAGATCTGTTGCTTTGACAAACTAAAGTTGACCTTTTCTGTGTCCTTTTATATTAAAACATTTCTCCATAGAGGTAGTGGTACCAGGTAATCACTGCACCTTCAAAAGTTTGTTTTAACTATATTGCTGTGATATTGGAGCTTAGGTATTGTACATTTTGAAGCTGAGAATTTATTGGGAGCTATTTATATCTCTTGATTTTAACATCAATGACATTATTACTTACTGTACTAATATTTTAAAAACAATCATTGAGATATACTGAGTGCAACTGTATTTACTAGTATACACTCCACCTCCAGCATTAAGAAATGACATTTCTTAAATCCCAAGCTTATCATTCTGCCTGAAAATAAGAAATCCCAAGCTAACTTTCCCCTTCATTTCTTATTTCATTACATAATTTTGATGTAATCAGACCCCAATCTCATGACCCATGAATAATATATTTTTTTCCTTCTTACTGGAGATCTAGTATGACATGATCATGGCATCATTAGTAAGAAATATTTCTTTAGGCAAGCTAGCCATTTAGCATTCACATAAGAAATTCTAAGCTTATGAAAATAGGGTCCATTTCTTAATACCAGAGGTGGGCTGTATAATTGTTTAATTGTTTAGAAAATAATACTAATACTAGTGTGTACCTGTGATGTATTTACTTAAAGTGTCTGCTGGCACAGCCTTTGTATCTGCTTGTATTAGAGATATAAAAAGTTTATCTTAACCAAATTTACTGACAATTTCTTGAATATAGAAACTACAATTTTAAATCAAGAGTTGAACATCAACCATGACTTTAAATTCCCCATGTCAATCTGCAACTCATCCATTGGTACTATCTGATTCAGGGTAATGTTTCTCCCTTTTATATATTGAACAAATAGGTCAAATTTAGCCTACCATTCAATACAGTAGTTAGTTATAATAGGATTGCTGACTTCTCTGTGTATTAGATGAATAGCCATATCCTTTCTTGTCTAGCTACAGGACAAGTGTTGGTAAATGGCCAAAAAAAGTAGACATCATCATTGATGCTGTTGCAATTGGATTCCTAGCCATGGATTATCATAGTATATTCTGTTTACTGTTTGTTTTACATTAGAGGCTACAGGAGATGCTAATTCAGATAGTCAAATTTTGGTCCCTGTTCTTCAGCTACTACTTTGTCAATTGCTACAAATCATTAACTTTGTAATATAATGTACTACTATCTGCCAAGGTAGTATATTATTAATTTTATTTTGGGCATTTCTTGTGTACTAAGTCACTCCTACCACCTCATGACTTTTTTCCAGAAGAATTTTGGGGGGCTTGCTGTTTAGCCTTCATACAAAAATAAACAAGTAAAATTCTTACTTACTAAGTATGATTATATGTCTACAGCAGACTTTAAAGTTGCTGAGTATGCTTTATAGAAAGAAACCACTATGGTGAAACTTCCCAATCAAAAACCCTATAATTTTCAGAGCTTAAAATAAGAATGTCTCTCTCTGATAATAATCATATGTAAAGACTCCATATCAAACAACAAATATGAATAGCTCCCTACACCTCTCCCCCAACACTAAAATATCAAGTTATTCTTCAGTATTTGTCCTACTGAAAAGGTAGCAACGTTAAAATTTCCATTGCCATTATCTGCTTCACCCATCATCACCTGGTTTTTCCAGTAATACTCTTAAAACATTGCCTACAATATAGAGGTTACAATTACTATTAATACAACAAGCTGTAATTATCATTTTTCTTTGAATTCTAATTTCATATCTATTATTACTCTTATTAAGAGGGAGGAAGAGAAATACATCTGGTTCAATCTTCAAAACCAGATGAACACTAACAAATTATTTGCTGTTATACCAAAAACATCCAAAGCCTTGTTTGTTAGCATTTTTCAGATCTTTTTAACTATCAGAAGAAGGTATGGCACTTAAATGTCCTTTTTCTTTTCTTCAAGCTCAAAATATGTCACAAGGAAGATGGGTCCTGATTTCTCATACACTTTCCCTTTATTTCTTGGCATATTGCATTGCATGAGAATTTAATGCCAACCTCATCCCCAAGTGTAAATCAAAACAAAGAAATGACATTTTAGTGCCATAATTTCTTTTCTCCTATAGCACCAAAATTTGCAAAAAGAAAACATGATATTTTACTTTCATATTTTCCTCTTGTTGAGTTACACACAGATTTGGGTATGTTTAAACCATAAAAAAAACTTCACTGATGATTGCAATTTGCAGAGCAATTACTTATAGAAAACAAAAAGAGCCATCACTTGTAAAATAAAGTAAACAAAGCCAAAAAAATGTATGCCCCCCAAGGGCATGCTGTGCTATCTCTTGTGAACAGTCATAACAAAGCATCATGCATGCCACCCATGTTATGCCTTGATAAAATACTTACACACACCAGGGACATTATAGCCCTTGTTGTGCAGGTTATGGTTTACTAAGTGTGATGTAATTTCATTTGTATGAACTCCTCTAATACCAATGTCACCCCAAATTGAGACAAATTACAAACAAGATGCATGCCACCACAATTTCTCATGTAGCACCAAACTTTAGAATGGGACAGAACATTTGGAGAATGCAACAGACATTACAAGTACACATAACTCTTGATTGTAGGACATGGGGAGGGGTCAAGTTGATTTTAACTGGCAATGGAAAATGCTTTGTACAGAAAGTAAGGCCACTACAATTCAAGGTGCAAGACAGAGCACATCTATACTTTAGATTGTTGGTCATGATGATTGTTCATTCTTTTCAGCCTTGATTGTATAGCATTAAAGTCAGCATCACAGTTGTTGCCTAAATGTTATGTCTGAGCAATCTTGTAGTCAAAAAATCGAATTGAAAGATTTTCTTAGGAACTTAGTGAGAAACAAAGACCAAAAGAACTTTACCACCACCACAGTTGTCTTTAGAGGATTTTTGTATTAGCAGCTATTACTAAAAAGATACTGACTTTCTTTTCTATTCTTTTGCATAAGAATAGATATGGTTCAGTATTGTAGAGGGTTGTGGTGTGAGTCCTCACTTAGAAAGCATGTGTTTTTTCTTGTTCACATGCAATATAAATTATATTCAAAATTTGCACCACAAAAGGTTTTGTTGTGTTTATAATGAAACAACTTGAGCTAAAAGCTAAAAACTAAAATCAAAGCAATTGATTCATCAGTTGTTCATGCAAATTTGTAAATACTAGAATGAAATATTGTCTCAACATACAGAGTCTGACCTTTAATCCCTTCTTCTTACTTCTTGAATTCTGCACTACTAACAATTGTGACATCCAATTTTCCACAAAAAAATGATCTAAAGAGTCAGCATAGCCATCCAAATCACAATCAAGAATTTTTTTCAATATTATCCATCAGCTACCACCCACTGAATCACAGAACAGATAGCTTGTAAGGTGTATTCTAACATTTTCTCAGGATTTTAGATTTTTATTTTTTAGCTGTTGACAGAGGAGTACCTGTTATGAGACTACCTCAGACCAGTCAAAACTGGATTTGTGACTGAAATTAACCAGAGGTACTTGTACAAAATAAGATACAAGATTAAGTTGGACTTTTGCTTACTGCAAGAAATGTATATTTTTCCCAAAGTCTATTGTGTAGTATTGTTGGTTATCCTCAAGGTTTGCTAGGAATTTCATACACTTATTATCTTGTTTGAAGGTTTATCATTTTCACCTTCAAATAGTATCTTTATTCCAAATATCTTAAAGTGGTAGAATTTATACTACCATGTTGCAAAATTTCTTTCATTTTAGCTTTAGTTTCAAAAAATAACATGTCATCATTGAAGAAGTATAATAGTTTAGTACTAGATATAATTATTGAAGAGTCTACCAATGCTGGTTTTAGTGTTTTGGTGACAAGCAGGTATCCATATTCTTGTTATTAATGCAGTGTCTGTACATCACAAAACTCACACCTTCCAATTTGCAATATTTTCCATTTGTCAGTCTTCTGCTGCAAATGCTTGGATCGCAGGAAGGTAGATAAAATTGGTGCTTTGTATCTTAACACCTTGTATGTTGGAGCTCTACTCTAACAACAGTGTAGGGAGTATCCATTTGTTTCTCTCTGGTAGTGCTCAATTGTACTTGAATATTGGCTTAGTAAGTTTTAATGGTTTTTGTAAGTTTTTTGATGGCAGAACTCCATACAGTCCACACGCACCAATAAGAAATGGCCCAATTTTTGTCAAGCTTGCTGTTTCTACTAAAATCCAAAAATCTCAAGCTTGAAATAAAACATACTTCTTAAGTAATGATGACATAGTGATGTCATATTTAAAAAACAATATAATTAAAAATAAACAGAATTATTTTTCAACTATCTAGGTTCATCTGCCTATCTGTTAAGTAATTGTACCAGTATGTCTTATTGTTGCGAGATATAATTTTTTTCTTGTCTTTTGTGCACATGTAATATCATGGCAAATTGACAATGATAAAAGATTTAAAAAGGTGTTTACACACTACAATAAACCAACACAAATATAACAAGCCTCCTTATGCATCCGATATACCCATGTCAGAACCTCCATGTAAAAAAATTACAAAAAAGGGAATGTGGGGCTTCAAATATGGTTAATTGTGGTTTTGTTGTGAAAGCCACTTTTTCACTGACACACACAATTACCAGATTCAGTCAATAATCAACCATGTTGGAGGCTAATATTGTTCCATCCAACTAATGCAGTGATGACAGTTTGAACATTATCATCATTGTTAGTAATAAAAGGGTTTATTATTATGTTTCTTGGTGATTTATTGCCATTGTGAATGTGCCGTGCAGGTTTTCCTGTGGCAGTTTAGCATGCATATCTCATTCAAAAATGCAATTTGTGCAAAATGGTGCCTAATTTTCTGGGTACATTACTAGGCCCATATATCAGATTCCATTCTGGGGTTGGTACAGAATTTAGTACAAACAGGCTCTGAAATGAAACAAGTAAAATTTAGTATTCATTGAAAATACGTAAAAATAATACTAGTAAAAAGATAACTATGACAAAAAAATTATTTGTACACAGAATGAAAAAAAGCGTGCCCATCCAAAATCCAACATGCCATACAAGAAACAATTTCAGATTTCAAGCTTGGTGTTTCTATAAAATGTGATTTTCCAAGCTTCCTAAGAAATGCAACATTTCTTATTGGTGTGTGTGGACTGTACAAATCAAAAAATTCCTGCAATAATTTATAATTGGCTGTATTCAATGTCTTGACCACATCAATAAATAGTGTGCATACCACTACTAGGAGATTGTGGCATCTTCTTCTCATATTTCATACAAAGAGTTGCTCTGGTAATAAGGATTTGGTCACAAATGTATTTCAATAGCAGCTATCATATGTCCCATTTTGTGGTGGTGATCAAGCACATGCACACCATGTGGTAATTATCTCCAGTCAAGATTCTCTAGTACATATCTATTTAGAACATTAGTCATAATTTCAACAGATGCAAAATATTAGATTAAATTTGATCTATCCTTTAAGAAGACTTCATACACATAGTCCACACCACCAGGTAATAAACAATGGTTTACTGTTGTATAATGTGGCATTGCTGTTGCCATCAATGTGTGAATAAAAATCCTTTGTTATTTTTTGTTGTCTCAAACAGATGAAGACAGTCTGAATTTTGTTGGTAATCTCTGCATGGTTATTGTGTGTCATCTTTTGAAGCCTTAAAATGACAAAGCAAGCCAAATTGGCTCACATTGCTTAACCAAAATTTCTGAAGGGAGCCAGTTTTGGCTTAATCATTTTTGAGGCCTTAACCCCCCCTTTTAAGGCCAGAATAGATTGGGGTTAACAAACACAACTTTTGTTTATGTGAGCATTAACTCGGATGTGCATTCCTCAACCCAGGATCACTTGTTTTAGGTTGCATAACATTACTAGTATCAAGTATTACTAACTCTGTGATCACTATCAGATAGTATTGGCTATCCCTCTCTTGGTTCATTGTGCTGGTCTGCCTATAGTGCAATGTTTTTAAATTACACCAACAAATCCCACATCATGATCATGGACCACTGGCAATCAACTGTGTTTATTATGACCTACATGAGATCACACGTCATGGCGTTGAGGCCTCTCACCTGTGCATCACTGCTGCTATGATAAAAACAAATAATTTCTTCCAGGCTCCATTCTCCACCTTTGTCATTGCTCCACATAACCACAAATCAACTGAAATCTAAAACTTTAAGCATAACTTCATCGCCAGTGGTGACCCCTTCTTCAGCATCTACAAGATGGAACTATCTTACTGACCACAACTGGTTGATTGATGTGATAAGGACCATTTTCCCTGTGAGTTCTAGGCATGAAACTCAAAAGGCAACTATTTCCATTCCTCTAGTATTTTCTTCTCTGCTAAATTTCACATCTGGCTGAACTAGGACTAGTACCTCAACGACTAGTTTGCTTTATATTTAATTTGGTTTAGTGCAATTAGTTTGGTGTTTGTCAAGGTTTTTGTTTTCTTGACTTGTTTGAGTGTTGATACATAGTTTTTGATGGTTTTGGATCTCATTTGTTTTTGTTGTATCTGGAGTTGTTGATGCCTTGGGTTATAAATTTGTAATTTCTTTCTCTCATGATGTCCATGAAATTGCATGATACCTCTTGGAATCTTCCGTGACTTCTTGTAATTTCTGGGACAACAATATTGTGTTTTTCAGTGTCTAAAACAGAGTCTTTTATTTTTGTGACAATTTTTTGTATGCCAAGTTTTAATATTTTCCATCCATTGGTTGAGTGTCTGATCCAACATGCATTTGCTGGATAGGATTACTGATGATTCTTGTTGTTGCCATTCACGGCCTCCCCAGTGGTGACCCCTTTCTTCAGC